>CAJHQP010009204.1:0-23392 GCA_905132765.1 Moricandia arvensis
TTTTTTTTCTGATAAAAATAAAAAGTATTTTTTTCCAAAAATGCATATTATTTGAAAATAATAAAAAAGTATTTACTCTTTTTTTTTTTTTTTGTTTTATTTAAATTTTATTTGTTAATATAGTTTTTTTAAGAAAATCGCCTTATATTTTTATTAACTTTTTAGTAAAACAAAAATCCTAAAAGTCTAATTGTGTTGTTTTCCTCGTTTACTACGCTATCCTTACGAGAAAACGAAGACCAACAAAGGCGATTCAACAATGAACCTCCACTCGTTTCACATCTTGTCTCTAAATTCCACATATTACATAGATGTGAACCATTTGATTTGATATGAAAGTGACAGAGAAGAAGAAAAAAGAAAGAAGAACGTTGCATTAAAAAGGATGAATTCAACGTCATTCAATGTAACTTTACGTCAAAATAATAAGTTTAAATAAAATTAGTTAAGATTGTTTCCTAATTTTTTTTTTCAAATTTAAAACATAAAATAACAAAAAATATAGAATACAAACTCTAAACATGATAGAACATACACAAGCTTAACATATATATAAGAAAGCATAAAAGTAAAAATTAGTTGTTTTATCTATGATATATGATGCAATAAAAAAATAGAACAAAGGTAAATGTTTTCTATATTTTCTACAATGAAGTGAAAAACTTACAGTACATATTGTATGTTATAAATAACAAAGCATTATGGTTAGAACACAGACATATTTTACATTTATATAGATTATAGAGAAAAAATTTAATAATGAATACTGACTTTATAAAACGTTGAAAATAGGTTAGAACATTTATTTTATCCTTGTAAAAAAGTTTATAATATACATTCTAACATATATAGATCAACACATCTTAATTGTTTTTGGAATTTATTTATTGTATATCAAAACATGTAAAATATTCTCATGTGTATCGTTTTTTCATATTTTTCTGAACTCTAAATAGTGTTTAATATTATTCTCGTTATTATGAGTGTAATAATGTCCAAGATTGACCAATTAATGTAAAGGTATAAAGGGATAAAAACTATTTGATTATGGCTTATTTTCTCAATTTCCCTATTTTTGTCAACAAAAAAAATAAGGGTTTTAAGATACATAATACTATCTTTTCTTGTGGGAATTTCACAAATGGTTGGCAATCAAAGGACATGAATAACAAACTGTTCGTAATTCCAACATACAAAATAAATTGTAAGCGAATATAGTGACTGATGCAAGATGATTTCCGATTTCCTTTTTCTTAAATGAGATTTTTAGTATTTTCATTCAAATATAGATTTTGTTGGAGCAGAAATTGACATCTAAATCCGGTTCAACAAATACCTAATAAAAAAGGTTAAATTGACAACAATCACATGATCTATTGACAAAGTCTAGCTATTCCAACTTAAGGTGCTAATTCGCAGCTCAAAATAGCAAGTTACGAGTTTATGAATAACAACCAATTAAAAATTGTTATTTCGCAGTAAAGCGATTACATAAAATGCTAAGATCTCTGGTGTCAAGCATGACGCGTGCGTCTAATTATAAACATAAGAATCGGTGATGAAATCACTAATGGAAATCAACCATTTGTCACCATTCAAATATTTTTCTAGTTGATTCCCTAAAATTTTTTCTCTCTCAAACATTTGACTTTTTCTCTCTAGAATTATTTTTATTATTACTTGGATTGATATCTTCTCTTTAAAATTTATCATCTTTTTAAACAACCAATAGATACAATGGGAAGAAACACATATATTCAATGAATAAACACATGCATTCAATAAAAATTACAAGTATTTATTTATGGATCTTAATCTAGATCTACCGGGTAACCAAACCGATTCAGTATGCTGCCTAATCATAGACAAAAACCGACCATAAACTAATATATTTACTATGCAAATGCTCGAAAAGGGTTCCATTTGGAGCATATCCGAAGAGAATTGTTCTTGTAGTAATAAAACACCTCAACTAATAATAGATCACAAAACAAACACTCAACTAAAAATTCGATGAAAGAAATCCTCAACTTTAGTTATGTTAATGTTTGTCACTCTCCGTCTAAAATATCATGATAGATGGTGACAGATGCCGACGAAATTAAAATTAATGGTTTAGGCCAACTCCAATGGGATACCAAAATACCAAATTTAGTGTAATTTATCTCTAATGGGACACCAAAAATGACACCATCCCACCATATGATATTATCATTTACTTTATATTTTTTAAAATAAAATATCATAGAAATTTTAATCAATTATGAACAATTAATAATATTACATTATTCTAAAATATATTTAAGAGTAAAAAGTTAAATTTTATGTAATATTATTAAATTCACCAAATATTAAAATAATATTTTTATTCTATAATATAGTTAAACTTGTATTACTAACTAATACAACTTTTATTAAAATAAATATATTATTTTGTTATGTGTTTTTCATAATTAATAGTTTTGTAATTTTGAATCTAATTAATATTTTATATAACATAAATACATTAAAAGTATAATATTGTTAAAATATGAATATAAATGTAAATAATTTTATAAATATAAAACTACAAAAAAATAACAAACATTATAAGTGTGATAAAATAATTATTTATAAATTACAAATAAGAAAATTTTAAAAAATTTAAATTTAAAAATATCAAATAATATATAATATTACTTTTGGTGTAATATTTGGTGTCATGGTCGGAGATGACCAAAAAAGTTTGACACCAAAACACCAAATTTGGTGTAATTTCAATACCAAATTTGGTGTCATGTTTGTAAATGTCTTTATAATGTTCAAAATTTAATTGATGGATTTTCTTCCGAATTAAAAATATTTAAAGGTTTTATCACTAAAATCATCAAATTCTTTCTTTTATTATTACTTACGCATTGTTGAAAACTTTTATAATCAATCTAATAAGTCTTTAAAACTAATTTATAAATTTCTATGCATTACTTTATCAAACTAATTCATAAATCTTCAATTAATTACCCTCCACACTACTTAAAACTTAATAACTTAGAAATCTTGAATTACTTGATATTTGGTAATAGTACTATAAGAAAACTTATATCTTGTTGCTTTATTATTTTACTTCATGATTTCATAATATCACAAATAACCCTGCATTATATTACCCTAAGGAGTAAAATGAATAGTAAAAGCTCATAAAATCGATGTTAAGCTTAGTAATTTATAAAATTATAAAATCATTTATTATAAATTAGTTTGATAAAGTAATGCATAAATATTTATAATTTAGTTTTAGATGCTTGCAGATTAATTATAAGATTTTTAAACAATGCATTAAAGTTTTAAATATTTAATAATTTTTAATGACTAAATTTCTCAACTATCTTTGAATCAGAAGAAAATTCATTAATTAAGTTTTTAACATTATAAAGCCTCAATTTTAATTAGGTTAAAGTATGTTAACTTTCGTCACAATATTTTAGAAGAAGAATGGCAGATGTGAATGGAATTAAAGTGAAATTTATTTTCGTCCAACTTTTAGTTGAGGGTTTGTTTTACTATTTATCTTTAATTGTGGGTTGTATTACTGAAAACTCTTAAAAGGGTTTTCTTCTTCACGGTGTCCAATAAGATTCACAAAGTTATTGTGGTTGATCCGTGAGAGTGTATCAATCTACAAGGAGTTATAACTCCTAATCAAAAAGAATATTTAAGTTGATGAGTAAGTAACCTTCCTACGGTATGCAATTTTCCATGGCTCTAGTACATTCTTTAGATTCAGAATTCCTTTATACACAGTGTAACCATCAAAGGCCTCGATGATATTGCGGAGATTCTCACATACTGTCTCTAGCTCAGACTGGTTCAGCTTCAGTACACTTATACAAAAAAAAAAAAAAACAGAGACAAGGAGAAGTGAGATTTTTACCCGTAACAAACACTTTCTGCAACTGCCCACTAAGACCAGGTTTCCCAGGGCCTATGCTCGATCGTTACAGATCCCTTCAGGCAGAAGAATATAACGAAGCTACCACACATGTTTGGATACTCTGACTGTTTATTATCTTGCGACTGATTCTTGGAAGAATTGGAATTAGTGTCCTCATCAGGATAAGGTAAGGGAGGGACTAAAGGTGGTATTCTCTTCTTTGCATTAGTTACTTCAGGAAAGACTCGCTGCTTCGAGAGGAAGCTTCGGTTATAATCTCAGGAGCAGGCTCAGCAGCAACATTACTTGTTTTCTCACGTCGTTTGAAGATAACTATTTCCTCCACTGAAAGAATCAGACTGAGATCTTAAAGTGGTAATCTATAGTCTCTACGCTAAGATATGTTGAATCCACCGGGAACGGTTTCAAGAAACGTCTGGAGGTTGCTTTGATCCTGAATACAACTGCTTCAACTCTTTTTTTTTTTTTTAGTATTCGAGTGATACGGTTTCTTGGAACGTTATTGGGTTATATTCTTTTAAATAGTACTATACATTTAAACTGTTGACTCACAAATATTTTAGTGATATGTGCCGTTGCTCAATTCTGGTGGAATTTGTATACTCAAACCATTATCTCTTAAATCCTAGACTTCAAGTTTTACAAAATCTCCCATACTCTTTTGGAATCCCACTGGAGAAATGGTTTCTTGCAGAGTATTCTTCAATAACAAGAAGCTGTATAGTCTATAAACTAACCAAAAGTGGAGTCATCAAAGAGATCCTTACAGAGATCTTAGTTCACTCAATTGGCTAAGCCCAGGAGCTAACGTTCCTTCCAAATAACACCCACTAAGATCCCTATGAAAACACAGAGATCGTATCACAAGCATCAAACTTTTTTTGTAATCAAAAACTAGACATTGATGATATCTCATTTTCATAGATTAGTGTGACAGAGGAACTTACAGAGTATGCACTTTAACGTCAACACAAGATCACATAAAATGTAAACTTCTGAATACATTTTGATCACAAGTTTTTATTTTATGTAGGAAGAAGCTTTTGAATACATTTTCACTTAAGATCACATGCCACCAAACACAATTATTATATAAAAAAAATATGACATTTGTGTTGAAACATAAACTTGATTTGGGTTAATCATTGGGCTAATAATCTAATAATCATGTTAGCCCAAATTTGACCCAAGTTCTAGAATTTATCTAGAAAAATCTTCCACCTCCTTAAGATAAAAATCTAGATATTTTCATAGAATTATCTAGATAATTAGAATAAAAATATCAAGATATTTTAGTAGAATTATCTAGATTTAAGAATAAAATATGTAAGATATTTTGTATTTTGGAGGCTATAAATACCTCCACTCTCTTCTCATTTTGTATCATCCAAGTTTTCAAGAATCATCTAAGAAATAAGAAGTTTCCTCTTCATAAAATCTCTTCTCTTCAAACACTTAAACACTTTCTCCATTTCTAATAAGTTTCTTATTCCAACAAAGTGGTATCAGAGCTACAAGATCATTTTGAAGATGGCAAGTAGTGGTGTTCCCTTCCAAGTTCCAATGCTCACAAAGAGCAACTATGACAATTGGAGTTTAAGGATGATGGCTATCTTAGGAGCACATGATGTATGGGAGATAGTTGAGAAAGGCTTCATTGAACCAGAGAATGATGGTGGTTTATCTCAAGCTCAAAGAGATGGCTTGAGAGATTCAAGAAAGAGAGACAAGAAGGCTCTCTGTCTAATCTATCAAGGTTTAGATGAAGATACATTTGAGAAGGTTGCTGGAGTAAAGACGTCTAAAGAAGCATGGGAGAAGCTTCAGACCTCTTACAAGGGAGCGGAACAAGTTAAGAAGGTACGTCTATAAACTTTACGAGGAGAATTTGAGTCATTACAAATGAAGGAAGGTGAACTCATCTCAGATTACTTCTCAAGAGTCTTGACGGTTACTAATAACCTAAAAAGAAATGGTGAGAAGTTAGATGAGGTGAGAATCATGGAGAAAGTTCTTAGATCGCTCGATTCAAAATTTGAGCACATTGTTACCGTAATTGAAGAAACAAAAGACTTGGAGACAATGACGATGGAGCAACTTCTTGGATCACTACAAGCTTATGAAGAAAAGAGGAAGAAGAAAGAGGATATTGTTGAGCAAGTTCTCAAGATGAGAATTGATCACAAAGAAGAAAGTAGCCGAAATAATCCAAGACGTGGTGGCAGTCATTTCAGAGGAAGAGGTCGTGGTGTAAATGGACGAGGTTGGAGACCATATGAAGACAACTTTAACGAAAGAGGAGAGAGCTCATCAAGAGGTCGTGGAAGGGGAAATGCAAAATCAAGGTACGATAAATCAAACGTCAAATGCTATAGCTGCGGAAAGTTTGGACATTATGCTTCTGAATGCAAAATTCCAAACAACAATAGAGTTGAAGAGAAGTCCAACTATGTTGAAGAAAGGAGTAAAGAAGAAGATATGCTATTGATGGCTTACAAGAAGGATGAGCCAAATGAAGTTAGCAGATGGTACCTTGATAGTGGTGCTAGCAATCACATGTGTGGTAACAAAAGCATGTTTGTGAAGCTTGATGAATCGGTGAAAACCAATGTGGCTTTGGGAGACGAATCGAAGATGGAGGTGAAAGGCAAAGGTGATATTCTCATCCGCTTGAAGAATGGAGATCATCAATTCATTTCCAATGTTTATTACATTCCAAGCATGAAGACCAACATCTTGAGCCTAGGACAACTCTTGGAGAAAGGTTATGATATTCGACTAAAGGATAATAACCTTACTTTAAGAGATATTGCAAATAACTTCATCACAAAAGTACCAATGTCAAGCAATAGAATGTTTGTCCTAAACATTCAAAATGACATTGCACGATGTCTCAAGATGTGCTACAAGGAGGAGTCATGGCTTTGGCATCTTCGGTTTGGGCATCTAAACTTTGGAGGCTTGGAGCTACTTTCTAAGAAACAAATGGTGAGAGGATTACCTTGCATCAACCATCCAAATCAAGTGTGTGAAGGGTGTTTACTTGGAAAGCAATTCAAAATGAGTTTTCCAAAGGAGTCGGAGACAAGAGCAAGAAAGCCATTAGAGCTCATACATACAGATGTATGTGGCCCAATCAAACCAAGCTCACTTGGTAAGAGTAACTACTTCCTTCTCTTTATTGATGATTTTTCAAGAAAAACATGGGTTTACTTTTTGAAAGAAAAATCAGAAGTGTTTGAAAATTTCAAAAAGTTTAAAACCCAAGTTGAGAAGGAAAGTGGTCTTGTGATTAAGACCATGAGATCCGATCGGGGAGGAGAATTTATGTCCAAGGAATTTTTGAAGTATTGTGAAGATAATGGTATTCGAAGACAATTGACGGTGCCAAGAACCCCTCAACAAAATGGAGTAGCGGAAAGAAAGAATAGGACTATTCTTGAGATGGCAAGAAGCATGCTCAAGAGTAAGAATCTACCAAAGGAGTTATGGGCAGAAGCAGTCGCGTGTGCGGTGTACATATCAAACCGATCTCCAACGAAGAGCGTTTCTGGAAAGACACCACAAGAAGCTTGGAGTGGAAGGAAGCCCGGTTTCTCACACCTAAGAGTCTTTGGAAGCCTTGCTCACGCTCATGTTCCAGACGAGAAGCGGAGCAAACTAGATGACAAAAGTGAGAAGTACATTTTCATTGGGTATGATGCTAACTCCAAAGGCTACAAACTCTACAATCCTGAAACAAAGAAGACAATTATAAGTCGGAATGTCATCTTTGATGAAGAAGGAGAATGGGATTGGAGATCAAATGATGAAGACTACAACTTCTTTCCATCTTTTGAAGAAGAGAACTTGGAGCAAATAAGAGAAGAACCAGCTACACCACCAACTTCACCAACACCAAGTTCTCAAGGGGATGAAAGCTCAAGTGAAAGGACTCCACGTTTTAGAAGTCTACAAGACATTTATGAGGTAACCGAAAATCAAGACAATCTCACTTTATTTTGCCTTTTTGCGGATTGCGAGCCTATGAACTTTGAAGAAGCTCAAGAAAAGAAGTCATGGAAAAGTGCAATGGATGAAGAAATCAAGTCAATCCAAAAGAATGATACATGGGAATTGGCTTCACTTCCTAATGGGCATAAGGCAATAGGTGTGAAGTGGGTGTACAAGGCAAAGAAGAACTCTAAAGGAGAAGTTGAAAGATACAAGGCGAGACTGGTGGCAAAAGGTTATAGTCAAAGAGCTGGAATCGACTATGATGAGGTATTTGCTCCAGTTGCTCGTTTAGAAACAGTTAGACTAATCATTTCATTGGCAGCCCAAATGAGATGGAAGATACATCAAATGGATGTCAAATCTGCCTTTTTAAATGGAGACCTTGAGGAAGAAGTCTACATTGAGCAACCACAAGGCTACATAGTCAAAGGTGAAGAAGACAAAGTCTTAAGGCTGAAGAAGGCACTTTATGGATTAAAGCAAGCACCAAGAGCATGGAACACTCGGATTGATAAGTACTTCAAGGAGAAAGACTTCATCAAGTGTCCATATGAGCATGCACTTTATATCAAAACCCAAAACAATGATATATTGATTGCATGCTTGTATGTGGATGACTTAATATTCACTGGCAACAATCCGATTATGTTTGAAGATTTCAAGATGGAGATGACAAAGGAGTTCGAGATGACTGATATTGGATTGATGTCATACTACCTTGGCATTGAAGTAAAGCAAGAAGAAAATGGAATCTTCATCACTCAAGAAGGATATGCTAAAGAAGTGCTTAAGAAGTTCAAGATGGAAGACTCAAATCCAGTTTGCACACCAATGGAATGTGGAGTCAAGTTGTCAAAAGAAGAAGAAGGAGAGAGTGTTGATCCAACACTTTTTAAGAGCTTAGTTGGAAGTCTACGTTATCTAACTTGCACAAGGCCCGACATCCTACACGCAGTTGGAGTTGTGAGTCGATATATGGAGCATCCAACAACAACTCATTTCAAGGCAGCTAAGAGGATCTTACGCTATATCAAAGGTACAATCAACTTTGGCTTGTATTACTCTATCTCTGACGATTACAAGCTTTTTGGATATAGCGATAGTGACTGGGGTGGAGACGTTGATGACCGAAAAAGCACAAGTGGCTTCGTGTTTTTCATTGGAGAAACCGCCTTCACATGGATGTCAAAGAAGCAACCAATTGTTACCCTTTCTACTTGTGAAGCGGAGTATGTAGCGGCTACTTCATGTGTTTGCCATGCTATTTGGTTACGAAACTTGCTAAAGGAGTTGAGCCTACCACAAGAGGAGCCAACGAAGATATTTGTTGATAACAAGTCGGCAATAGCATTGGCGAAGAATCCAGTCTTCCATGATCGGAGTAAGCACATTGATACTCTTTATCACTACATTCGAGAATGTGTTGCCAAGATGGATGTGCAATTGGAGTATGTGAAGACAAATGATCAAGTAGCTGATATCTTCACCAAACCACTCAAGCGTGAAGACTTTATCAAGATGAGGAGCTTACTAGGAGTAACCAAATCAAGTTTAAGGGAGGGTGTTGAAACATAAACTTGATTTGGGTTAATCATTGGGCTAATAATCTAATAATCATGTTAGCCCAAATTTGACCCAAGTTCTAGAATTTATCTAGAAAAATCTTCCACCTCCTTAAGATAAAAATCTAGATATTTTCATAGAATTATCTAGATAATTAGAATAAAAATATCAAGATATTTTAGTAGAATTATCTAGATTTAAGAATAAAATATGTAAGATATTTTGTATTTTGGAGGCTATAAATACCTCCACTCTCTTCTCATTTTGTATCATCCAAGTTTTCAAGAATCATCTAAGAAATAAGAAGTTTCCTCTTCATAAAATCTCTTCTCTTCAAACACTTAAACACTTTCTCCATTTCTAATAAGTTTCTTATTCCAACAATTTGAAGAACACACACATACATATGCTTCACAAACATTTAAAGAGAGGTGGTGTTGAACATACGTAAACTATTTTGGGCTTGCTTTTGAGGGAACTCTTACCCGAACTCGTCTGTGTGGAGAGAAGAACCGACCAATCACCAACCCACAAAACACACCAGGTCCATAAGCTATCGCTGCTGATATCCAACTAATCACTTGTTCTTTTGGCTCGGACATATCTTCAGATTGTTGTGGTGTCGAATTAGGACCATGAGTTTTCCCACATATATCTTCGAGACCGTAGAGTCTAGGATTATCCATGAATGCTGAACAGTTTAGTCTTTGAAACTGTGTACTTTGTGGTATTGGACCTTGAAGATTGTTATGAGAAAAGTTCATGATCGACAAAAAAGATAGATCACCAAGATCACTAGGAATCTGTCCTGACAGCTGATTTAGAGATAGGTCTAGCTCCTCCAGATTTGTCAAATTCGCCAATGATTGAGGTATATTGCTTGTGAATGTGTTACCAGACAAGTTGAGAAGACGCAATTCTTTCAAAAATCCAATGGAACTCGGGATATTTCCACCAAACTTGTTTTCTGAAAAGTCAATAGCTTTGAAGTCTTTCCGGATCCTCTCAAATTTAGTATCAACTCCTTTGTTCACCATCTCCATCGAACTACGGTAAAAACCTCCATACGCAGGGTATCCCATGTAGACGGTGTAACTTTGAACTTCTTTGGTTAGCTTGGTCATCCCATACCACTCGGAAAAATATAAAGGTGGCAAAGTTCCGTTGAAGTGGTTATGTGATATATCAATGACTTTTAAACTTTGAAACCCAGTGGACACATGTGGATGATGTAACGGCCCGTAGAATTCATTTGATCGTAGGATTAAGACATTTAATGAAGGCAAATAACTCAACCAATATGGAAACTTGTCTTTGATCTTGTTACTTCTTACATTGAAAAACTTCAACGAAGTGCATTTGATCAATGATTCTGGAAGTCTTCCCTCCAATTTGTTGCCACTGACGTCAACTAACTCTAAGTTTGTAGCATTGACAAATAAATCCGGAAGAAGAATTCCACTGAGGTTGTTGTTTTGTAGATTCAGCGCTCTGAGAGGAACAATCGTGTTCCTTAAACATTGAGGGATGGAACCGTTGAAGATATTGTTGGACAGATCTAAAAACATTGAGGGTCTAAGCTTGCAAATCCAATGAGGTAATGGTCCTCGAAAAGAATTTGAACTAAGATCCAACGTCTGGATTTTCGTTAAAATAGAAACCTCCATTGACTTTCCAAAACGGCTGAATGAGTTGTGAGAAAGCATCAACTCCACCACACTCCCTAACCAACCTGGTATTTCACCTTCCAACTTATTGTTAGAAAGATCAAGATACTCGAGTTTGACTAAATTTGACCTAGGGATTTGTCCAATGACATTGTTTTGGCTAATATCGAAAGTAACAAGGTTGACCAACTTTGATATAGATATGGGAATTGGTCCAGTGAAATTGTTGTCACTAAGAAATAATGTCTCAAGATTGGGAAAATTTGATATAGATTTGGGGATAAAACCTTGGAACTTGTTTTGACTAAGGAATAGACTCTGAAGCTTAGAGGATGAAGATATATTCTTAAATTCTATAGGTCCCGCAAACTGGTTTTCCCTTAAGTTAACCCATTTTAAAGAAGGAATCATGAACATTGATGTAGGAAAAGGCCCAAAAAATGAGTTTCCACCAACATCAATATGCTCCAACTTGTGGAATCTACTCATATCAGATGGAAACATGGACTTAAATAGATTATTGCTAATGGCTAAGACTGACAAACTAGTGGCTAGATTTAGTAGCGCAAGAGGGAATTCACCAGTGAATTGATTGTTTGAGATGTCTAAGTGGGTCAGCTTTGTAAAGTTGGCAGATGGAACATGAATATTTCCACTGAACTTGTTATTGTTAAGGTTCAAATATTTTAGTTGGGTTAGGTTTCCGACCGAAGCTGGAACTTCCCCTACTAAAAAATTACCCAAAAGGTTAAGATATTCGAGATGAGAAAGGTTTCCTAATGAAGAAGGAATCTCTCCATGGAGATGGCAATCTCTAAGGTTTAGGTTGAGAAGGTGCTGGAGTTTAAAAGACCACTATTTGGTTTTAATGAGTTGTTGAGAGGGATGTAACTGAGATCAAGTGAAATCACTTTGCCAGAGTTAGTATCGCAAGTGACGCCCTCCCAAACACAACAATCACTATTCTTCTTCCATGAATTTAAAGATGAGTCTGAGTTGAATCCATTTACCGGAAACTCCTGTTTGAACTCAAGAAGAGCATTCATCTGGTCATGATGACAGTGCTGGAGCATAGAAGAAGCAAACGTGTGTAGAAGGAGGAAAACCAAAAAGAAGAAACATAGGGACACAATATGAGAAAAACAATAAGATTGACTTGAAATCATCATTTTCTTTTTCGTCTCTCTTTTGTGTTTGTGTGGAAAGTGATAAGTGTGTGTGATTATGGCTTTTGCAGCTATTTATAAAAGAAAACAAAAACTCAATTTGTCAGACTTTGGCGTCAACTTGTGGAATTGGGTGTATTTTTCCAAGTCTTCCAATCAATTACTTGGGCAACCTGTCTCAAAGTTCGCCACATACTTACATTCATCGTCTCAAGTCGTCGAATTGGGTGTATTTTGTCAAGTCTTCTAATCAATGATTTGGACCACTTCTCAAATTTTCTACATACTTTCTTTTCTTTTTCGTCATAACTGCAGACCAATGACTCACGACTAGTTTCATACGTTGACGGTGAAGTTGATTAATCTCTTCTTTTTTTCTGTAAAAATTTGTTAAACTGATAATATTCAGAAACATAATAGTCTCAGCTTCTTTGCGTTGTTGGTTTCTTCTTCCTATAGGATACACCATACAAGTGGCTCCAGTATATTGTATGGCCATAAGATTCAAACAATGACTCCAGAATTTTTTTATTTATTTTTTGGTAAAAATGATTCCAGAATTTCCTATATATATCATGTAACGACATGTTAATTTTTCATATAAGCAATTTTTTTTAATATAAGCAAAATTTTTTTCATAAAACTGAATGGGGTGGAGAAATATAATTTACATTTAAGCTATAACTAGATGATTCTTCCGTACTTATGCACGTATATAAATAGTTATAGACTAATTATATTATAATAATTGGTTAATGTTTTAAAGCATGTTATAATTTATGTAAATTTATATTAATCATACTATATTATTTTAATTATACATGTGATTTTTCATATATAATATCTAGTCAGTTTTGTTATCATTTGGGTATATTGGATTGCATAGAAATCTATAAATTCAATTATAATATTTTTGCTCTAAATAAGTTAAATTGTGATTAATTTTATAATTTGTATTTAAATTGATTGTTGTCTTACATATGTAAATATATTTTAAGTAGGTTACTTATAACTTAATATATATTGTTTTGAGAATCAAATAAAAAAATATAAACTAAAGTTTTGATCCATTTATATTTAAAAGAATATAATGATATTATTTTGAAATCTCATGCGTATATATAAATTTTACAAAAGAACTAAACTATAACAAATGGTTATTATTGTTTGGGACCTTGTGGTCAAGTGGTATGGAGATCTGCTTGCGACGCAACACGTTTAAGGTTCCATCCACATACTTTACAAAACTAAGTCATATTGTTCTTGGACACCCTAATGGATGTAGGTTCTTGCTTTCGGTCCATTTGAATATCCGGAAAGAGATTCTATCTATGGACTACACCTCCCATTAAAAATTAGTTTGAGACTTTCCACATATCCAATATACCCTCACTTTTTAAAAAACAATTGACTAATATTTTATTTTTCTTTATTAATATGTTTTAAGACATATTGACGATTGTCTAATGTTTGTTGCTCCATAGACTAGAAGTGACCTTAGCTATTCCTGAGATCAAGACCATCCCTATTTGGGTAACCTTGAAAAAGATACCTAACATAAGATACTCAATTCCGTGAGTCACATAGCTTCCGGGTTAGGAGCTCCAATGGCGACTCAAGCCTCACTTGGATCCCATACACATGGGAGATGCAAAAATTCTTGTTAAAGTAGAGCTGAGTAAAGCTTTCCCACCAATAATTGTGGCAAGTGACAAAACAGGTTTTGTCTCTATGGTGGCTGTAATATGTTGACTTTCCACAATTTGTAGTATATGTGGACAGTTAGGAAACAATGTAAAATGTTGCCTGCCATCTAACAAAGGTAAGGTGAAGGATGACATTGAGAACAGATCCGGCCCTTATATATCTGTTCAGACTAATGCAAATCAAACACCATCTCTAGTCCATGTCACTGCTTCTATTCGTGAGCATGTCCAAACCCATCCACTTCAGCCGTTATCGACATGACATCTTGTACTCTGGCTAAACCAAATGAGCTTCCATATGCTGACCAATCTGCTGCTATTGTGACTCATATTCCATCAGGCATGGAGGTATATCGTCCTAATTAACACTATCTTCGGTCCACAAAATGCATCAACTTCGGTTGATCCAGTCACTGAAAATGCAGATGATCTTTGTTCCTTAGATACTATCTTGATTCTTGAGAACATGTGTACAACTCCTTCATTTGTTTGCATCAACGAGACTGTGGAGTCTCCGATATCGGATTCTTCTCAGAAGTCATCACTCACTAAAATTCCCATTGCTCAAGTAAACTCTCAGGTCCAAAGGGATAAGAGTAAAATAGTTGAGGTATACCTAGGTTCTAACAAGTTTGCTTCATTAATATATTTCGAGGAAGAAGAAGGTTTATCAGATTCAGATGAAGAGACAGGGTTGATGGATCTTATGACACCTTCGGGGAAAATAATCCTTCGAGATAGACCGGTTAGACCTTCGACAAAAGCTAAGGAGATGCATTGGCAACCTACTAGTCGTGGACGGGGAAACATAGGTCATCTAAGCCGTGGTGGACGCGGTTAGAAATGTATGTTTCTTAACTCAATAGTCAATCAGAACTGGAATCTGGTTGTTCTCTGGTTCATTATATGTTCCCTTTTATGTTTTAATCGCTTGTCCGAAACTGTATGACTTTGGTTGTAGCTTGTAACTTTTATAATAATAAGAATAAAAGTTTTAACAAATTTTATACAAATAGAAACATATTATTTTAATGTAATTAAATTATTGAATCTCGTACTAATATTAACTATATATGTCTACAATAATGATATTATTATTTAAAATTTTGGATATTATTTTTGATATATAATTAGCTAATATAATTTTATCAAAATAGGTACGTATTAAAATAAATTAAAATAAAATAAAATAATAGTTTAAAATAAATCTAAATTCTAACTACTTGTAATGAAAATCTTAATTAAATAAATCAATGTTTGATAAGATAGAATGATGATTGTTAAGAATTTTAGGATGAATTTTTTTTATTAACTAATTGTGAATTTTGTGTTAAACACTAAATTAGAAATATGTGTGAGAGGAAGAAAATGGTTTGTAATTTGAAAAAAAATATGGAACTTCACATCTACTTTGTATCTAAGTAAAATACGTATGAAATATTCGATAAAATATGCTAAGATTAGAAATATTATAAAATACTCTTTTCTTCATTAATACTCAGTTTTATATTAATCATAAATTATGTCATAATTAAAAAAAATTGAGAAATTAGATTAAAGTTTATAGAATTATCGCTAACTCCCAAACTCTTATGAAACTATATAATACCAAGACTTTGATTTCCAAACTATTTAAAATTAAAAAATAATTTTATTATTATTTATGATTATTATTCAAATTAGACAATTATAAATATAATATAATTTTCATATAATGTTTATACGTGTGAGTTATACAAAGGGAAATCCATGAAATTGTGGATAACCACTAATATAATAATAATAATAATAATAATAATAATAATAATAATAATAATAATAATAATAATAATAATAATAATAATAATAATAATAATAAGTTGTTACTACATTTAATATTTTGGGTCATGTATGACCCAATCGAATATTGGATAATACTTGAAACCAAACTTGATATGCACATCTAACAAAGTGCAGGAATCATTATGTATTTTGATTATATCTTAAATTATATTAGTCGGTTATTTTGAATCGATTCGGATTTTTTTTCTGCTTCATGTTCTTATATTGAAATTTTTAGATGTAAATATATGTCCGTAAAACTCCATGTAATTTGATATAATGTTTAGGAAAAAGAAAAGGAAAACAAAAATATTTATCAGTTCAAAATTGCATATTTATTTAACAGTTAATATTTTGAAAACTAAAATATGGGTACAAATATTACAAAATAACTAAATCGTTATAATTGGTTAACATTTAGTTTTACTATGCTTACAAATTTTAAGTAGTTTTTAACTTAAATGTTTGAAAAGTAATAGGAGATTGTTTTATATAATTTCGTTAATAGCATTTATGCTTCGTCTAAGATTTACACATATATGTTATTTAAAAGTAAATAAGCTAAAATGTTGATTGGTTTGTAGTTGCATAAGCAAACCGAAAGCATAATATTTTGAAAGCTCGTTGTGGTTTTATTAACAACAATGGCTATACTATCCTATCATTATTCTGAAAATGAAAGCCAACTCAGTGGAGAGAAATTAGCTTAAACCATATCAGTCGGAGCACCATGTGCAAGTCAACCATTCTATTCTTAGCATTTGGAATATGTTGGATTTCAAAGTTTGGAAAAATTCTTACTTTGTTGAAATTTCTCTTATGAGTAGTAAAGGCCGGTTGTTTTGTCGGTGTAGACACCATCTTCACCAGTTGAAAACAGTCTATTGCAACCAACACATCTTTGATATTAAGGGTCTTCGTGCACTCTATTACCCAAATCAAATATTCACATTCGACATGTCAAGATGATAACTACATCGAGTATTCATGCCTCCGTCATCTTCTTGGTTGAACCTTCCTTACTATAATACCATTCATGTTCTGCAACAATATCTTTCTCTTTCCAGTATCCATCCAAATAGCACCTTGTACTATCTCCAAGACTGAGATTTAAGTGATGTACACAATCCTCATGTGATGTTTTAGATTCATCTGTTTGTGCCTCAATCCACAAAGCTCCGTTGATCTTCGTATACGTGAAATTTCTTGGAAGTTTATCGTTTTATTGCTATAGATTATTTTCTTCCAAATACATCATATTTTCCATGGAAAATTACTTAAATCAGGTTCTTTAGAGAATCTCCATAACAAATAATCTATGTTTGCAAAGAGGGAAGCTCCTAAAAATATTCCAGAGTTTGAAGGAATCTTTGATAGAGCCTAAATTTGTAGTGTTGATGGACATTCAAAAAAATGTGGTTTATCGATTCCCCCCCCCCCCTCAACTCCACATACACTACATTGAGTATCACACTTAATGCAAGGAGACCTTAAATTATTTATGAAAGATAAGTTACCAGTATTACTTGCGAAACAAAATGTAGCAATTTAAGAGAACAATGTAACTTCCATGTATAGGCCAAAGGAGAGTTTGTATCTGCTTTAAAACTCGATTTGACCGTACAGTTGTCTGATTCTGTAAAGTTATATCCATATATATTTGATCTAGGTAAACGACTCACCGCCAGCAAACAGGTAATTTTGACACCATCCAGATGTATATATGTATTAAGTAAATCCAACTTTTAGAAAATAAATTAGAAATTAAATTAGTTGTCGAATAAGCTTTTAAATTTTATTTGTAGTGTTTATGTAATTATACTTGTGATGATTAGTGCAGGTAAAACACGTAAACACACAATTTAAAATAACAGTATATTTTTTTAGATATTTTCTGTTTTTATAAAAAGAAATTTACTTCTGTCATTTTCAAAACAATAATTTAGAATAAAAATATTCATTAAAAACTAAATTGAATATTAATGACGACAACTGTTCATAATTATTTTCACTCTAATGATATATATATACATATATAATAAATGTAAACGCAGCATGTTAGAAACTTACTCAAATATTATATAGGTCATTAGGCATTTTTATTTGAGTATATTATAATTTTTTTTTTTGCTAAAAGAGTATATTATAATTGAGTGCATTTTTCAATCTTTTTCTAAAACAGTGAGTTATATGAGCTTCAAATAACTCAAGATATTCACACATAAGTTGAATCAAATTTTAAATTACACATAACTTAGAATAGACCAGTAGATTAATGTCTGAATGTTTAAACAAAATCCATGATTGTATAAGATCATTTAAAAGTCATATCGTCTTCTCTTAGAATCCTAGTTTTCATGCATATATATCGTTTAATTACATGATTCGAGAAAACCAAAAGATGGGCGCAAGTAACTAAAGCCGAGTTCATAGCTTATCTATACCGATTTGTAACTAGTCGACTCTTCGAAGTCAGTAACATATAAGGAAACCAAGCATTTTGGAGTATATTAAAACAAGCTTATCCTAATCATCCTAGGTAGTGTTCCTAGCTAGCAAACTCCAAGCCAAGATTTATTAAATACTATGGTCTATAGCTAATATATAGCTACATTTATTTTGATAAAAAGCTACATATATACACACATAGTACTAAACTTCGTATTTTGTGACGACAAGTATATCTACACATATACAAGTAACTAAATGTTGTATGTAAAAATATTACTGACCTACATGCAGATATGTGTACCAGTGTATGAGTATAGATCAGTATGCATGCAATGCAACGTACAGAAAATTTATGTCATTAAAATACCATTCATAATTGGAAACCCTAAGAGCTGATAACAAACAAAAAAACTATATGTTCGGTATTTTATTCGTTAATCATATGTGATCTTGAATACCAATTACTATTCGTGTATATATATATATAATGACAACATAAATTATCAAGAAATTTTATGGAATCAATCACTATTATTGATATGGTATTTTGAGTTTAGTGGTGTACTTATTCAGAGAGAATAGTTCCAATTTAAAAAGATCATATGAAAGCTTAAATAAATAAAAAAAGGAGAAATTAAAAATAGATTACCTATATCGGAAATTTTAATATGATAAATCATCAAGTGGACGACTGATTATGAGTGGAAGAGTTTGCAACATCCTTCCTGGCAACAACCACGTCGTTTTTAATCTTCCTCCTCTTCTTTTTCCTGTAGGGAATCCCACGAGCCTTGGCTTGAGATTCTCTCACTTCCCTCAAGTGAACCCGGATCGACCCGTTTGCAAACGGGTTAGTATCCGGTGACCCGCCACCGTGTTCCTCATAAGCAGCTCTCAACCTTCCGATCAAAGCATCTAAGCTTCCCCAAGCTTGTTTGAGAGGACACGTGCACGGTCCTGGTGGATCTGGTTGTCCGAAGAAGACACAAGCTTGGTGGTGTACTTTGGTCTTACCGAACTGATCTAAGTACCTGAGGAAACTTAGCACGTGTGTGTAATCGAACTGAGACATAACCAACGGTGGATTCTGCGATTTTAGGTATTGGATGAACGTGTTCCAGTCGCGGCGTTTCTGAGACTCGTAGCGGCTGAGCGGTTGCTGCGGCTGCGGTTGAGAAGGAAGCGGTTGGTTGTGGTGGATGGAGGAAGAAGATGGACGATCCGGTGGATCTTTCGTTGGTGTATGGTGATCCGAAGACATATCTTAGGGATCACTCTAATTTGTCTTTGTGTTATTTTGGTGTTATGTTTTGATTATGAGAAAATTCAAGGTTTAAAAGTGAAACTAAAGTAAAGGAAAGCAAGAGAGATACATGTATACATTTTTTTTTTGAGATAAAATGATACATATATTTAAAATGATACATGTATAAAATGTCAATACATTTTCATCATTTCATGCGAATATGAAAATCCGCATCTTATTGTATTTAAAACCGTGCATGCTATCACTAAGTTATTGAATTAGAATTACATATTTTCGAGTCATAATGAAATATAACATTGTTTTTGAAAAATAATGTTTTAGTGTCCCATAGGACCACATATCTTAAGAAGAACTGATCAAAACATCAAATATACTACCTTAATCCATCTAATGCACTATTGCAACTAAGTAATGACTACTATATATAGAACATCTTGTGAATTTTCATATATATTGAAATCATTGTAAATCAAGGCAATCGTAATTTTGAGATTTAGACTACTAATTTCTAAGATAATGTGAAAGCTTTATTTTTTTCAGACTATATATAAATAAATCATATAATGGCCAATCTATATCTAGTATGATAATCAAATAAGATCTAACTACTAAATTTTTTTCTCTTTTCATTTACAAGTTTTCAGATATTGTATTTTGTTATTGTTATGTTGACACGTTACTTTCTATGACTTTTTTTCTATGAATTTTTTTGTCATCATCCTAGAAAAAAATAGTTCAGCAACGTACACAAAATATTCAAATATCGACTTTGTAATAATATATACAATTAGTACACATTATTATTATATTAAACAAAAAGCAAGAATATATTTCAATGAATGGGACCCGTGAGAAGGTGCCCTCGTTCCTTCACACAAAAAATAAACTGAGAATTTGTTATTATATTTGGGTTGTTAATCAATTCTTTTTGGGTTACTGATATGGCTATATACGCACTGTAATGATATACTCTTCTTTTAAATTTCCTAAAGATTTATTTGTTTAAGCTATCCAGTGTACGACTAAGCAACCCAAATCAATCATAATTGGTTTTAGTAATAGATTTATTAATTGATTTCTCCAGCTTGCTTAGTTTAGTGGCTATTGTTGTTGAATCATGTAGGCTATAATATCTATAAACTTTATGCATAATTTTACCCAAAAAAGATTATGAATAAGAAACAGATAGCAAAACAATAATAATAATAACGTTGATGGATGATGATGACCGTCAAATCCATCATCGTCGTACTGATAGCAACAAGCAATTACAATATATCAGTGATTATTAAAATATTAACTTTTTCAACAGAAAATTTTCAAAGATATACCAAATTGCGATGATTAACACAAAAGTACTTTTCATATACGTGAAGCTGTGTTTTGTTTTTGATTAAAAATCAAAGGAATATGAAGTAAATAGTGACTCCATTTTTTCCTTTTAAAAGTAAATAGTGGGTAGTGGCTCCATATTCATACATATTAGCAGAAAGAAAAATTACACACCTTTTACAATGCAACAAGTAATTACCTAAACATAGATGTGTATGAAAGTGGACAGCAGTTTAAAATTGATGTCAAAAAATGAAAGTGGACAGCAGTTTAAAATTGATGTCAAAAAATGAAAGTGGACAACGCATAAACGAATGTAAATGGACAAAGCAAAATAAAATATCGCGTGCTTCTTCTTTTTTTCTTCTTGTTGATTAATCAAGAAGAATTGAGTTTTGGAACTTAATCTTTCCATAGGTCCAGAATCGACCTTTGCTAATACTAATGAAACGAGATAAAACATATATTCCACCAGATTTCGAATTAAGATCACAACAACATCAACGCATGTGTTTCCTTTTGAACATATATACATGCTCATCATGAAATGAACTTTTAAAATAAAATAGTAAGCAAATTTAAAACCCTATTAATATGTATCGCCTAAATTGATTTATCTATATAATAAACGCTTTCACTGAAAAACCACTACTAAAGATGTGGTGTGACAACCAAAAACCACGATTGACTATTATGTGTTGCATAAAACCTTTGAATAAGTTCATCGAATAATTTCGAGGACAGAACTATAAAAGCATAATAAAATAAAAGAGAAGAAATAATAATTAAAGACAAGCATATTATTTGATACATATATTTAGTAGCTTTGTCGGGGGTTAAAAACTGGCAGCCGGTGAAATAACAGATTCTGGTGAACGATGAACAGGAATCCGACGGGAAAAACCCTAAAAAGCTTTGTGGGAGAAGATTTTGTAAGAGAAGATCTTGTGTGGGACAATATATTCGATATACTTTTGTACGCAACATCAACATAATTCCACTTGACACAAAAAGAAAATAAAAAAGACAAAAATAAAAATATTCACGTGGGACTTGGGTCCATGTGTTTTTAACCTTGGATCATACATTTTTGGTAAAATATTAAGAGGATCATATTTATCATAGTATTATGCAGTTGTAATTTTTTTTGTTTGTTGTTAGACGATAGTAAAAACATAAGAACAAGTTTGATCAAGAAGCCCCCGCCAGACCAAATTCAATGTTTAAGTCTTAATCAATACACATCTCTGCGGAAACAACTGTATTTCTTTGGCCGCTAATCAACTAGCATGTCTATTTTCTATTAAGAAAGTAACAAATGTATTAAGATAGATTGGATATCTCCTTTTAAATTATTCGAAACTGATGCTACGAGTTAATGGAACTTTTAGTTGATGAAACCATTTAAAATGAATATATGCTATTCTACTACCAGGGATTGTTATTTTGTTAGTATGTAAATAATAAGAAGTTTTGGACTTTTAAAAGAAAAAAACAAAAGTGGAGTAGCAATTTCGGGTGTGTTTTGGAAGTATTGAACTCGAGGTGATGATGATGATGATATATGTGACCTTTGGCAAATATGTAATATGGATTTGAAAACATTGTTTGCACAATTTTTTTGGTAAGATCGTGATACTGCCTGGAACATTAGGGTTTGTCGAGGACAATTCAACATTCAAATTAAGTCAATCTTCAAAAACAAAAAAAAAACAACATTCAAATTATAAGATCATAGTAACTTTTGCAGAAAAGACGTAGTTTGATTTTCGGTGTGAAAATAATTTATTTACTCCGTCTACCCGTAATACAAATATAAAATTCATAATATTGTTCGTATGGCTTTAGCCAAGTGATAAGTGAGATCTGGAAATATGATATAAATGTTCTCCTGAGGTTCGAGTTTCTTTTGAAATAAAATCACAGTTTATGTGGAAAATCCGAGTCGGGTAACAGAGGATCGACTATCTCTATGACTATCATTAGTTGGGAATCTATACTATCGGAAATGAGCAGATCAGGCGATAGGGAATGCAACAAAAGGTTTAATACTCCATTAGGGTTAGGATGAATTTGCAATAAACGTAAATGGGTGAACTGCAGTAAAGGTAAACTATCAACAGATCGTAGTAAGAGTAGGTCAGTGAATGTATAAAATGAAAAAAAAGACAATATACTAATTTTTTTTAAAAAGGAAATATTTCTAGTCGCACAATAATTTCCGCTTCTGCAAGGCAACAACGCCACATCAAATTTCTCCCTATGGTTTCGTCACTACAGCAACTGAAAATCATCTACGTGTTCTAGTATTTTGCTTCACTTGAGTTTCTCTATAGTTTGGTTACTCCTCTTTATTCTTGTTCTATCTCTGCTGTTTTCAGAGACTTGTTGTATATGTGTAAAGTTTAGTTATAGAATCGGTAGTATACCCATATGAATTAGGAAACATTTAGCGACCCGTTCTATCAATAAAGAAGGCACAAAACCCTATA
>CAJHQP010009205.1:0-23389 GCA_905132765.1 Moricandia arvensis
TTCTTAAAATTATTTAGTATTAAATCAAAATTAATTATAAATATTTTTACAAATAAATTATGCCAATTATTAAAATAAAATTTTATTAATAATTAAATATTTTAAGTATATGATCTAAAGTATACGAATGACTAATCGAGTTTTAAAATCTATTGAATGATATGATTTAACATGTTATACTAATTTAGGTATGATGGTATTGATTTATAAGATAAGTAAAATAAAGAAATTTATAGTGCTAATAAAACTTAAACAAAAAATCGTATTAAAACCAATTAATTTGTAAACATATAAATATAAAAGATAAAATGGCATTTTTATTTAATTTACAAAACTAAACAAATAATTAAATTAAATATTTTTAAATCAAATAGAGAAATAGCATAATAAAATTTATTTTATGATTATTTTTTTTTAAATGAATTAAAATGAAATGAATAAATTATTTTGAAAGATTTATTATGCAAACACACAAGAAACCAACTAGCGTTTGTGAATCACAAAATCGACGGTTTCTCCCAAAACCGCAAAATCAGTTTTTCCCAAACTAAAAAACCGCAAATCGATGTTTCCTCCAAAACCCGCAATCGAGTTTCCCGCCAAAACATCAAAATCGAGTTATGACCGCCAAAAAAAAAATCGAGTTTCCAGTTAAACCGTAAAATGAAGTTTTTTCCGTCAAAAATCCAAAAATCGAGTTTTTCCAAATCAAAACCGTAGAATCGATTTTCTGCTGAACCCGCAAAATCGAGTTCTTGCCAAAACCGCCAAAATCGAATATTCCGCCAAAATCCGAAATCGAGTTTTCTCGCCAAAACCGCAAAATCGAGTATTTTCGTTCAAAATCCAAATCGATTTTTTCCGAAAAACAACAAAATCGATTTTCTCACCGGAAATCATATAAATTCGAGGTTCCTGCCAAAAACTGCAAATCGACTTTTCCCACCAAAAATCTGCTAAATCGAGTTTTCTCGCCAAAACCGCAAAATCAGTTTTCCGCAGAAACCGCAAAATCGAGTTTTTCCGCCAAAAACAACAAAAATCAAGGTTTCCCACCGAACCATAAAATTGAGTTTTTCCGCCAAAACCGTTAAAATGAGTTTTTCACCAAAACAGAAACGTCAAGGCTTTCCCCTCAAACCGCAAAATCTAGTCCCGTTAAAAACTATAAAATTTTAATATAAACAATTTATATTTTATTTTAAATAATGTATGAATAATATAATATGTAAGAGATTAATCATTTTAAATATATTCACATAAATGATAAAATTTTTAAAAGGCTTGAAAATGCTTCAACCATGTTTATAATATTTTGATGGGTTTTTAAAAATTAGAGTTTATTAGAAGCTTAAATTATATAGGCCGGGCCGACGTGATGGATATCTTATATAACATCCATTAGTTTAAATAGATTTATAATTAAAACATATAATAAAACCTTTACTAATTTATTCCAGTTTAAAATATATTAAATAAGTTCACCCAAATGTTTTTCTGGTTATCATTTCATAGCTTTTATCGGTTGGAGCTCAAATCAACTCCATGGAATGATCGCTCGATGGCTTATTTGGGCAAAAAGAATCCGACACCTCTGGTAACTCCAGAGCTTCACAGTTGAAAGAAAATCAGAAGTTTGAAGAACAAAATTCCCATTGTCAGCCAAAACTGCACATATTTTGGTAACATTGGTTCTCCTTTCGTGTGTCCATACACACTTTGCAGTTCAAAATTCAATTGGTCTTCTTCCGAGCTTCTCCCTAAACGACAAACCTCATCAACGATTAGTTTCGAATTTATATCATACCCGAAAGAAAGTGTAAAAAGAGTATTTAAACTCCTCTCTCATAGACCAATAAGGCATGTTCTATTGAGTTCTAGCATGAGAACTTTCTAAGGACGTTCTTAACTTTTAACTTAGAAACTAAGAACCGTCTCTTAAAAAGAGACTTAAGAGCAGCATTAACCGGCCTTAAGGCTGAGGTTCTTATCTTTTCTAGAGACGTATTCTTAGCTTTAACTAAGAAAACCTAAGAACGCTCTAAATAAAACCATAAGAACCGTCTCTTAGCGAAAAAAATGTAAAAAAAAAAAAAAAAATTAAAAAAGACAAATTTTTACGTTAAAAACCGCCACCTAAGAGACCCGGGTAATCATGGCCTAAGAGATGCTCTTAACAGAAATTTTTTTAAAAAAAATGTAAATTAAAGTTAAGAACCCCAACCTAAGAGACCCGAATAACATTTCTCATTATAATCCATCACACGAAGGTTGATTGAATCCACCGGCAAGGATCACTGAGACTGCACCGCCAGTATGCTACGCTATCACAATTTAATCCTTCGCCTATCTAGACTCTGCGTGATACCACACGTTGCAGTACAATGATTTCTTCATCATCAAGAACCTCTGCACTTGTTTCAAAAATAAAAAGTATTTTGTGCGTAAAGTTATTAACCCTAAAACCCTAAGTATCGCATTCAACATCTAATATCTCTATTATTACTATATATACAATTTGGGCTTGTAAAATATTGCAAACGCCGTCTCTTTTATGGTCTTCTCCTTTCTCAAAATAAATCCCAGAGTAGCCCTTGAGCACCCAATGATTCTCTTAAAAAAGCTATCGTACCTCCTCTTACTTCCTGTAAATGCATTTTCATATGACTTAACATTAGCAGGAATGTTAGAATCAAAAGGCCTTATTAACAATTTGTTGACACGAGAAGGAGAAAGAAACCTGTAGACAGATGAAATCAGCCTCAAAACTCTTTATATATCAAAATAGCTTTCGAACGGTTATCCACCTGACATTAATACACATTGATAACATATATAATAAGCTTGGTTTAGTTGTTTGTGATGTAGAATTAGTTTTTTTTTTCGGGAAATTCCCAAGGATCAAGACTAGATTGATCTCGATTGAGCAAGTCTAGATGGGTCCAATTCAATAATTGCGATAATAAACTTTAGTCTGAGCCACCCATTTGAAATGTTTTTGTTGGTTAGCTAGACCAAATGGCAACTCAATCACACAAACAAATACATAAATAATTTGAAATCCTTTAGTTTAATAAATAACAAAGATAGTTCCCATTAAAATTGGTCCGTGGTATTTAGGATCTAATCAATAGACCCCTTGTTCTAATTATTAATGATCAAATTGTGTTTCTGACACTTGCCCTAGTTGACATGCATATTAATCTCGGATAATATATATGGTGAGGTGACTGGCAAATATAAGTATCAAATTCCGATTAAGAACTTAATAAAACACAAAAAAAATCATTGTAAAATTTAGAAGGAACGGTTCAGCGAAGGATAGTAAAACTTAAGGGTAACCTACCTGATACAATTCGGGAGGAGAGTGACTACACATGGGAGATGACGCCCTCCACTACACGAAAACAAAGATTCTGATTTCTCTCTCAAAAAAAAAAAAAAAAAAAAAGAGATTCTGATCAATAATACGTGCGAAAATATTAATTTATACATGTACCATCATTTATAAGATGTTGATTATTTTTGGTCTGTATAAGTGAATTTGATTATACGAAAAAGAAACAAAAAAAAAAACATTACACGAGCAAGGATGTTGTAAGAGACGACTCGAAATTCTTCCTGCCAAAATTTCATCGAATTCAAGGCCATTAACTATTACTTAGAAGTATGTGTATGTCTTAAATAATATAATATTATATATATACTATATATATATATCATATAATCATGCATGATATGCCAAACAAATCGCAAGGCCTAAAAGAGAAAAAGTGCAAAAAGAAACTATACCGTTCTTACGATGAGGGATTGTGATTAGGATCAATATTAACCCAATGTTCGAGATTCCTGAGGTTCATGGCATATCCAACAAGGCTTCCACATCCCTAGTGTAAGGAATTGGATCTCAATTCTAAAGAAAATTATATGAAGTGTTTAGAGAGGAAGATGTTGATACACACATATATAGGTGTGTGTGAGAGTACAGATTGTAAAATTTTAAAGAATAAATGATGAGAAATTTACATTTTCTTTTCAACCATATTTTTTTAAAAAACTATTATGTATTAATTTTAATTTAATTTAATTTTATCTGTATTTATTATTTTTCTTTAGTTTGGAATATAAAAAAATCAGAGAAAATTAATTAAATTGAAATATTGAAAGTCAGAGTATATTAATTAAAAGTCTAATGTAGATATAAATGTTGTTTTACCGATGATAAAACGTGTTATCTTAAATTGAATTTTTTATTTTACAATTATCCATACATGTTAATTAAATCCATTTCACAATTCAGCGTTATTCAAATAATGATTCAACATCATTGCTTAACCGTAACTAAACGATTCTAAAGTTAGGTGTTATTCAATTAAGATTTTAAATTACTTTAAATTCAGTGTTATTTAAAATAAATTTCAATGGATTTAACTAAAATTTGATATATATATATATATATATAACATATAATCATGCAAACAAATGCGAGAATAATAGATATATGCTATAAATAGTTAGTTAAATTCAAATAATTCGAGGAAGTAATATATAAAGGTAAAAGTCGTGTATATATAATACCCCCTCTGTTTATTAAAAGTGTCCTTTAAAATTTTACTTTTATTTCAAAAGAATGTCATTTTATGTTTTAGTGTAAATTTTAAATAAATATACATTTTTAACCTTATTGGAATTATTACAGATATTCTTAAAGAATATTTTAATAATATTTCTCTACATGTCACTCACCAAACTCATAATTAACATTCGACATTCATTAATATTTACAGATTTTATCCATATTTTAAACTAATCGATCACATATTCCTTTAGTAACAAATTTTTCAGAATCTAGAACGTAACCGATGCAGAACAATATTTAAAATATTTCCAAATATCCTTTTATTAGTTATTAATTTTAAAATTATCTTATAGTTTTAGCGTTTTATAGTTTTCTTTTATATATAGTCTTTCAGTCTTAAGTTTGTATTAAATTTTATGATTTGATTAATAAAAAGAAATTTTTATAAAGAGGATTTTTTTAAAAACCACTGAAAAAGTATTTTTAACTCTTTTTACGGTAGATCTGTGGATCTCAATGAATTTAGAAGACATTAATTCTTAGATTAAATATGAAGCTTTGTATTTATCTAGGCTGTAGAATTCATGAGAGATTATGCCCTTATTTTTTTTTAATAATTACAGTGTTATGCTACTAACATTTACTTTTAGTATCAATATTATTTACTTAAACTACCTAGCCAGAATATTTCATATATTTATGGTAACTAATACTTTACATATTTTTCATGAATAGTAATAATTCTAATTTCTATGCAAACTATATCCTCCATTTAATTTGACATCTTATACTCCAACCGGTTGTTCCACCATTCTAATTTCATTTTGATTATATATATATATATATATATATATCAGATTGTATACAAGGCACTGAGTTACCGGTTCGATTAAGGATTTGGATCAAATATAAAAACACTGTTTGTAATTCAAAAATTATATATAACAACTTTGAAATTATTTTTTTTCTTATAATTTTTTATCAAAATTGTTAACAAAAATATACTTCGTTTTAAATGAAAGGGTAAAAAATATTAGTACCTTTTAAATATAATAAGAATAAAAAATAGTGTATGTTGATGGTTAGAATATACGAATATTTACAAAAAAAAATATTTCAATTTAAAATTGATAATTCATAACCTTACGAATTTCAATAATGAGAGCATATTGTTTTCAATATAGAATGCATATCCTATTAAATCATCCATATCATCTTTAGATCTATTTCGAACAAATACCACACTTTGAAGAAAAACAAATAATAAAAACATAAATTAAATTGTTAAGATTTGAAACAAAATATGATGGTCAATTTCTAAATCAATTCGGGATCAATAAACGCAAAAACAAAATCTAGTTAACTCAATTATATTCACATGTCATATAATCAATATCAATCTTAATCTAAGCGCGGATCAATAATTATAGTTAATTCAATTATATTCATATGTCAAATAGTCAATATCAATTATAGTTATCCATAGGGCTGGGCCAAATAAACCGAACCCAAAAATCCGAACCGAATCCGACCGATTAAAATGTATCCGAACCGATCCGAACCCGATATAAGTACCCGAATGGATCTTGTTTTACGGTATTTCGGGTTTATGGGTTTTACCCGAACCGAACCCGAGTTTAAATGGATATCCGAAAGAACCCGAAAGTTCAAAATTCCAAAAAAATTTTGTACCATATCCAATCTAAATTTCTAAGATGTATCCACAACATACTAAGATATTATTAAATACCTACAATAAATTAGTTATTATATGAATAATTTAACTAAAATACTTAGTCTAATATATATTTTATTGGTTAATATTAATATTTATGCTTGACATTGCATTTGAAGTTTAGTTATAAATATGTTTGTTTTGAAGTTTAAACATTGTTGTTGTTTTTGAATTTTAAATAGTATTCTTATGTTTATATAATTGTTAGTTGTGAACTTTAATTTTTATGTTTTATTATGAATGATTTTCTTTTTTACAACGCTTTGGTTTGTCATGAATCATGATATGCTTAATGTTTTCACGTATAGTTCATTGACAAGTTTCGTATAGTTGATGGACGAGTTTCACAAAATTATTTTGAAAGACAATAATATGGTTTAAATAAGGCTTAATACACAAATTTATTGAAAATAATTGAAGATATAGTGAATTTAATCAAGTAGAAATTAGTACTTTTAGAACCGATAACCCGATTAGTATCCAAAACCGAAACTATTTTGGGTTTAATCGGATCTTGGACATGTAACTAAATCCAAACCGAACCCGACTAAACCCGAACCGAACCCGACCCGTTTTTTGATAATATCCCGAATGGGCTGAAATTCATAAACCCGAAATTCCGAAACCCGAATGAACCCGGACCAAAATCCGATAGGGACCCCAATTGCCCACGCCTAGTTATCCAACAATTAACTCCCTAAAGCAAACTTACTCATCAATAATAGTTTTAATCTAAAGAATATTCATTCACTAAAACTAGTTCAATTGTTTTGTATTGCATATTTTTGTTACGGCAATCTCTATCAACACACTACATACTATAATATTTAGTTATTTTATCATATACAACCAAATATAATATATCTATTTAAAATGAAAATTATCAGCACAAAAAAAAAATTATCAGCACATGGCGAAGATCCTAAATCTAGTTCATTTTATGTTATACCAACGAAGAAGATATATGAAATGATATATCAATCGATCAAGGAAACGATGAAGAATGATTAAAAAAAAAGCTTATTGTAACAATGTTAATCATTTAGACTATTTTTCTCTTCTCTTGAGTGGCCCATTTAAAATGAACCAAAAAGTAAAACCTTTTAATACAATAACTACAGTTTTTTTTTTGTTCTCAATATGGCATCACACCAGCAAGGATGAATTTATCACCTGGAAACAGTTTGAATCTTTCTTCTCAGTATCGGCATAAAAAAAAAACATTACTTTCAGCATGAATTGGTCACCAGAACTATTATAAGTTTCTGGATAATATTACCTTTCCGTAATTTGAAAAATACCCTTCTCGGAATTCTTTCTGATGACTCTATCATTTACCTTGTTCAATATAGTAGGAAGGGAGCTTCAACGAGTTAGCAAATGGAAGAGAATAAGGTTTTGAAGTTATCCCGGTGAGAGCAAAGGAGAGAGTTGAAAAGCATTTACCTGAAAGGTATTATTATTCACAATCATCAAAGTAGTTGAAAACAATCTAATGTACCGTTTAATTGGTCCAAGTTCAAGTCTGCAGTCAAAGGTGTGGAAACAGTGAGATTCTTTCGAGTATATGAGAAACAAACGGTGGAAGCTAGGCCGATATGGTTCTTGGTGTCAACATTTCTTGTTCGTAACAAAAATCGTACCCATAGTGTTGAACACGCGTTAGCGAGACCAATCCAAGGCTTGGTATCAACAGCTGCAAGCAATTGCTGATAAAGATGAGAATGATAAGTAAGAAAAGAGGTAGAGAAGAGATGATCCAGTGCTTAGTACTAGACCATAAGAGCATATCACAAACACTACATCAAGTACCTGTTTTTCTTTGTCAGTGACAAAATCATGTAACAGAAAGATTGAGAGATTTCAAACTGAATCAACTAAAGACACCTTCGACTAAGCAAGATTCAATCCTTCACAAATACAAAGTTTCACTCTTTGGTAACTCTTAATCACCAAACCAACATTACAATATATAAAGATCAAAACTTTCAAATGCAAGCAAGAACATAACTAAGTAATCACAGCATGCAAGGAGTCCCGAAAGAAAAAGATAATATATCTGAATGTAAGTGGAAGTACCTAAGAAACCCATTATACTAAATGACAAAGTTTACTGTCTACGCATTTACTGATCCATTTGTAATTTTTGACTCGACCGTAATAATTTTCACCATGAAAGAAACATTCTTTTTTCATAGTGAAGTTATGAACAATACTGCTTGAATTCATACTTGAGCGCATGTTAGTAATAATGCATTTAAAAGAAGAAGCATCATCATTTATTCATACACCCATAGTCTATGTACTGCCTCTACTTGGAATTGTATTCACCGAACTGACCTTACCATCTGGGAGCACATTAAGATCATGGTAACTAGGGAAGCAACTCGGTGGCCAAGGGAGAGTTCAAGATTCCTCCCATTCTCTAAAGAATTATGGACGCAAGTGTTGGGGTATACGCATCAAGAACCGCATGACCAATAATATATCAATTTGTTAGCAAAAGAAAAAGAACTGCATGCCCAATGTCCTGGAAACATACTTTATCAAGACAGTGAGCAAGAAAGAAATATGAACAAGTAATTAGTTCTGCTTTTAAAGCTATAACATTAGCTTCTTACCGTCTTTTGACGCAATTAAGGTTTATGGCGCTTAGCAGAGACATATGTTGTGCATCAGCCCAAGTAACTCTTAGATGTTCTTTGCAACAAATCCAGCACAACTCTGGCAACAAAAAAATTTGTTGTCAAGATTTTGTTAAAAACGAAATCTTAAGTTGATAATAGCTTTAGAGGACCTAGAGTCATCAGCGTATTGTTAGTCATCTATATATTGTTTAACCAAAAGTGAGCAAGCATATAATATCTTGATAGCCGTTAGAAGCGATGATGAGATTTAGTTGCTTAAGCGAGAAGTCAAATATGCACTAAAGGAATCAAAACTTAATCTTCTCGATTTAAGGAAAGGAAAGTAATACCTGAAAGAGATTTGTACGCTCTCTTTGAAGATCCACATCAGCATATACCACTCATGAACACAATTATACAAATGCAGCTTCATGTAGAACAATGAATCATTCAATACAATAGATCAGTGTACAAACCTGCATTGCAGGTTTCAAAGAACTGAATACGGTATCTACTTCCAGACCAGGATAAAAGATAAATTAAGAGATCAAACAACCTTGCTCTGCATATGTAGCAACTCAAAACCAAAACACAACTAGAAGTAACAATACCTAATTTTAGATGAAGAATTTTTGTCCATCCCATAAAAAGAGCTTCTATCATCTTGTGCAATGGCACTTATTGTAGCCATTAAAACCTCTTAAAAGTATATTTGAAATGTGTTTTTTTTTTACATTCCCTATTGTGGTAAGCTCTTGATATTTACTAAAGACAGAAAAAGATCAGTTACACAAGAAAACAACATAGAGAAGAACAAGTTATGGTGAGATTTATTGATCAGATATTTTTTCTAACTGATCATTTGATACCATATGATTTTTTTTTCTTATACTACATATATATTAACATATTAGACTTTATGCAAGACATAATAAAGTAAATGATGCTAGACCTAAGTAGCAAGTCATCATAAGAGTGTATTAATTTTCCACTTCTCAAACAATCAATCTCTAACGACTACCTTCTCTCTTTCTATATGTATCATTGCAATCCATTTTTAACTATTTTCTCGATTTACCATCATAGTTCCTCGATTTGATTTTTTCTGGTTCGTTATTATGGTAGCTAATATGTATTGATTTGATTTTTTTTCTATTGGTGGTTTCTCCATTTAAGATTTTATTGTGGTCGAAAATCGTTCTAAGTTTTATTTATAAAATATGGAAATCCTAACTTTATTCGAGAAGGTCTTGTAATTTTTCAGTATCGACGGTGGTTGTACATTGAATCTTATGTCTTAGATCTGTTCGAAACTTGTGCATATAATTTGATTTTTGGTTACTCTTTTGTTTCAGAATAATTTGATTCAAGGATATGCACAGTTTTGAACTCGAAATAGTGCGGTACGATATATTTATTAAATATGATTTCTCTCATTAAATATGTGATATGAAAGAAACACAATCAATTTATTTGTTGCTTACTCTACGTAAAAACTTCATGTAACACATTCGGATTGTTTTCTTTTCAAATTCCTACTGATGAGAAAGTAAATAAGGTAATGCATGTGTTCTAAGCGGAAACAAATCAATGTTTAAAAGGTGTGGAGAATATTTTGAAAGATTTAATCTAGTAACATAAAAGACCAATACATAAATAAATGGTAAGAAAATCTTTGTTGCTTTTGTATTCATCTAATTGCTGACTTTATTTATATCATTTTCTATTACATAAACAAGATGAAGAAACGACGAAGCATCAATCCAATCCTTTCATGTCTTTCAAGTTTATTTTGCTGCCACAAACGGGGATGACAATATGCAGATGATGATTAAATAAATGAGCTTGAAAAACCACAAACAGACTCTTGCGTAGAGGCGTATCAACGAGATCAAATCAAAGATTAGTTATATTTTATTGAATGATTATGATTATGATTACGAAGGATGTATTCTTGTATTTTAGGCGACCCTCTCACTCAAGAATGCTTATTTCAGTTTGTGTTTGGTGCTTAACCTCATGATTATCAATGTCGGAATATATATTTATATAAACATTAATGTCCCATTTATATTTTGATTATAGCAAATATTGCATACAAATATGTTACCGTATGTTTAAGTTATTTCTTGCAATTTTCACATGATATGTAGTTCCAACCACTTTTGAACAAATATTAATTCTATTTTGAGTGGCATTTAAATATTTTTTCCTAATTAAAACCAATATTAAAATTACTAGTTTTAGTATTCTTAAGCAATTACTATTTATATCTTGGCTAAACAAAAAAAAAACTATTTAATTTGTCCATTTACATGCTCTATATCTTGAGAACATTTTCTTGAATTTTAGAGAGTTCTTAAGAAACACCAACAATTATTATTATCATTAGTTTAATGTAATAATTAATAAAATTAACTATGTTGATAAATTATGGATTTACCTATTTAAAATAATTCTTGACATTTATTGGATCTTCAAATAGTATTTTTGAAGTCGATGTGGTATTGAGATATAAATAGTCTAAAATGCTATCAATTTATCACAAATATATTATTTTTTTAAAAAAAAATCTTGATACTGATTAGCATTAATAAAGTTTGTAGATGAAATCTAAGTATAATTTTGTACTAACACTTGTTATTATAAATAACCTCACTTTTAGTATTTTTCCTGCAAAAATCTCTTTCCGGCCATTGTGTCAGAGGTCCCCAATTCGAGTGACAGCTGAGACAAAACCAATATTATATGCTGTGGATTCGGGCCTGGGAGATTAGGGCTTCGGCCCGAACCTCCTAGTAATTAAAAAAAATGAATTCAAGGAAAAATTAATATCTTAATATTCATTTGAAGGATATATACAATGAGGCCTTAAATTTGTGTGGACTTGGTATGTTAGTTGTGAGGGAAAAATAGATAGTTAGCCCTCCTCATGAGCTTAGAATCTGAGGAAGTACTTGGGCTATTGTCGCAAACTCATTCCTACGCTTAGAAGTGTTTCAATGGTTTTGGCTACCTTCTTCTCTCAAGTATGCGAATAGTTTGTGTGTCCACACTTTCTCAGGGCTTTAAACTTTAGATATTTCATCAAAATACAGATTTTGTTGGATTCTCAGAATATAAATCGTAAAAATGTTAGAGAATATTCCTTGCACGCGAAGAAAGCAAAGGCCTCTCAGGTGTTGTATAAAGATCCAATAAATGTCCAGAGAGGGGATTTGCCGTTGCTGACTTTCTCTGTAATCCTTTCCTTCTAAGAAAATATAGCAGCTTCTAACTTGTCCACTGTCTCTATCATAAGTCATCTGCTGTGACGGATTCCATAACCAGCATTTTGTACAGTTCATCACTGAGGCTGTTCTTTCCAGACACAAGATGATCTTTAGAGATAGTTGTTTACTATGATTATCACAAGGGTTAATGAGAACAAGCTTACTTTTGGGTATTCTTCCTTGATGCTAGATGGTACTGGCATTTCTAACTTCCTTGCTGAGTTGGAGAGCTCATGTTTTGGTACTTGTGGAGATGGAAGCCAAGCCAACAATCCCCTGTGCTCACCATTGAGCCCCCAGTATCTCCTATAAATTTTGCTACGATGAAGAAAAAGTGTTACCAAGTAGTACATCAAAAGAAAAGGATGATCACTTACAAGTTACAACTAGCATGGATTCCAGTTCTGAAAGAGGTTATCTGTTGAAACAGGAGTTGCAGTTTGGTTTCTTACTAAAAATATGGATCACACGTTTAGCTGCATTAATCTTCCATTAGCATCTGTTAGGTTTTATCCTTACCTATGTTTACTTTCTAACCTTTGGATTGCTCTTGAATGTTGTTCGTATGTTCTTAGTTATCAAGCTTAAAAACAAAATACCTTAGCCTTTTGTATTAAGTATCACAACTGATTAGTTCTTGTTCCCACCCACAAAACAATATAACACGATGCATATATATAACCCCTAATAAGTTCCTGATTTCTATAGGATTATGTTTAACTTCTCCTAATCTACATGATCTTTGGTTTTGTTGCAGATCCTAGAAGGAAGTTGGGCCAGAGAAGCAGTTAAAGCCCATTATCTCACAAACTCCACCTTGGGCTTTTATCTTATTCTCTCAACTCACTCTCCTTCGATATCTCTGAACCTTCCAGACTCCTTTCTCTCCCGGGAAGCTTGCGATAACCTTTAATGATGATTCCAATCGACGGCGGTCCTTTACTTGAGCAGATCCTTCGTCAAGGGTCTTCAATCTATTCCACCTTCTTTCATGAGCTCCTGTTGACTCTTTCGAGTTAACGAATCACCCAACGATTCCCTTCATCAACTATCGCCTCATCTCCTATGATTTATGAAAGAATATCGCGGCTTCTTCTTTCACTTCACAAGAGGGCTTTAGCTGAAAAAACTCTTACCGGAAACCTGCAGATCTTTCCAGATAAGTGTTTCCTAGATTCTTTCTTGAGCTAATCTATAACCGCCTATTAAAACTTGTTTAGATAGTGAAATCATTTTGATAACACTTCTTCGATCCTCTTTTCAGCTTCTCTGGTGGTCTTCGCTCGTTGCATGTTCGATTTGCTCCTCCCTTCAGCCAACTACCTTCATGTGTAGATCCTTTAATCTGGTAACTATGAGATTCCGTATTATTTCCGCGGTACTCGTCTCCCTTCAGCTTCCTACTTAAGATGTTTAAGACGTTTCCTTTAACCACTGTTGTCGTGTATTTGGTGTAGGTCTTTTAAACCATGTGCTCCACCTTTAACTAACTATATTGTCCTTCCTCGCACCTTACTAGCAGGTAACTTTAACTTTCCTTGTTATCGATAAGAAGTAACCCTTTTGTGCTTCTAACATTGTTACTTCTTCTTATGCGAGGTGAATCAATAACTAAGTTACCTGATGTTTTGGTTTCTCAACCTACCTTAAGAAGTTCACAACAGAGAACGAATTTTTGCCCAGGTATGGCTTTAGTTAGGAAATCTGCCGGGTTCTTGCTCGTAATGGATCTTAGATAGAGTAATATTGCCATCTTCGACTACGTCTCTGATAAAATGGTACTTAGTGTCAATGTGTTTAGTTCTCTCGTGATGAACATGGTTCTTAGCTAGGGCTATAGCGCTTTGAGAATCACAATTTAGCTTGACACTTTCTTGAACAAAACCTAGTTCTTTACATAGCCTTCTCAGCCACAAAGCTTCTTTCGCAGCCGAGGTTAAAGCCATGTATTAGGCTTCGGTTGTCGAAAGAGCTACCACATCTTGTAAACCAGACTTCCAACTTACAGTATTTCCCCAAACCTGAAACACATAACCAGTAACTGATCTTCGTTTGTCAAGGTCTGTAGCATAATCAGAATCACAGAATCCTTCAATACTGAATTTTGATCCTTTAGTGAAGGTAAGACATCTTTCAGTAGCTCCGGTTAGATACCTTAACACCCACTTAGCAGCTCCCCAGTGCTCCCTTCCTGGTTCCGACATGAACCTACTTATTAACCCAACTGCAAAACCTAGATCAGGTCGAGACCCTACCATTGCATACATGATGCTTCCCACCACGCTTGCGTATGGTAATTCCTCCATGTATCTTCTTTCTTCTTCCTTCTGCTCTGGCCTGAGACTTCTAACTTTGAAATGAGATGATGTGGGAGTTATTACAGCCTTAGCTTATGTCATGCCGAACACCCCTATCACCTTTCTTAGATAACCTTCTTGCGACAATATTAAGCTTCCTTGAGTTATGTTCCTTATGATGTCCATTCCTAAAATCCTTGAGGCATGTCCCAAATCTTTCATTTCGAACTCCTTTACTCAAATTATCTTTTATTTTCCTGATCTATTCCTTATCTCCTGAGGCTATATGCATATCGTCAACGTATAGGGAGTAAGAACACAGCTTGTGGTGTGTTAACATTCTTCATGTAAACACATGGGTCTTCTCTACTTCTTTCGAAGTTTTGAGTCTTCATAAAAGCAATCAAATCTATGTTCCATTGTCTTGGTGATTGTTTAAGGCCATATAGAGATTTTTTAAGTAAGCATACTTGTCTTCATCCCCCTTCTTAATAAAACCCTCAGGTTGCTTCATGAGAATCCTCTCTTCTAGATCCCCATGTAAGAAGGCTGTTTTTACATCTATTTTGCTCGAGCTCGTAGTCGTTATTGATCACGATTGAGAGCATTATACGGATTGATACATGTTTTACTACCGGAGAAAACACTTCATTATAATCAATCCCTTCCTTTGTGAAAAACCTTGTGCCACCAATCGTACCTTGTACCTAGGTTCTTCAATACCTGGTATCCCGGGGTTAAGCTTGAAAATCCACTTGCATCCTATAACTTTTGCATTTTCTGGTTTCTCAATTAGAGTCCACGTATTATTTCTTTTAAGTGAATCCATATCTTCGTTTTGCTCCATTCTTTCCACTGTCTTTGTTTCTTACTTGTCATGGCTTCCATATAGGTCTTAGGTTCGTCAACTTCTAACTCATTTGCTGCTGCCAATGCATATGCTACAAAATCCGAATCTTTGAATCTTGATGAGGTTTTATTTGCCTTCTAACTCTGTCCCTTGCCAGCATATAATCATCAGTGCTTGTTTCTTTTCCTGAGTCTATCTCTTCTTCGTCCAATGGCACGCTTTCGCCTGAATCACTGGATGTCTCGTTTAATATAGATGCTCCACCTGGAATCGAAATGTCCTGGTCTTCGACCATTAGTGGAGTTGGACCTTCTATCAAATTTTCTTTAAACGTTACTCTCTTGGATCCCTTTTCCGCATTTGTAAATCCCAGGCTTTCGCTGTCCCCTTTTGAATTTTGAATCGTGTGTTTATATAGTTCTTCTTCATTAAACACTACGTTTCTACTGGTATCCGCATTTACCAGTTTCGGGTATCCATACACGATAGCCTTTAGTTCCAAATGGATATCCCATAAACACTCCTTTTATCGCTCTGGGCTTGTTTTTTCTTGTACCTTATGGACGTATTGCCGAGCAGCCAAAATATTTTAAGGTTACTTAAGTCACAAATTTTTCCCGTCCATCGTTCTTCTGGTAATTCATAGTCGATGGAAGAGTTTGGAGATCGATTTATCACATATACTGCAGTTAGAAGCCGCCTCTGCCCAAAATCTTTTCTAACCCTGTCTCCACTAGCATGCATCGTACCTTGTCCATGATTGTCCGGTTCATACGTTCTGAAACCCCATTTTGTTGTGGAGTATATGGGCATGTCTTGTGTCTCTTAATTCCTGAGTCTTTGCAAAGTTTATCAAACAGCTGATTACAGGAACTCGAGACCATTATCTGTTCGTAGACATCTTATTTTCTTCTTCGTCTGAGTTTCCACAGCATCTTTACATTCCTTGAATTTATTAAACGCTTCATCTTTAGTTTTTCAGGAAATATATCCAAACCTTGCGTGAATAATGATCTATGAAAACTGATAAAGTACTTGTCTCAGCTAGATTTTCGGGAGTAGAAGGAGCTCCCCCAGATCCGATGTGTATATACTCAAGGATTTCCTTAGTGGTGTGTTTAGCAGGTTTGGAAACTGTGCTTATGAGATTTTCCTAAAACACACGTTTCACAGAACTCCAATTTATCTACATCTTTATTCGGTATGAGCCCTCTTCCAACCAGTATATTCAAGCTTTTTTAAATTTATGTGACATAACCTGGAGTGCCATATAGCCGTTTTATTCGTCTCTGCCCTTGATACATTTGCTTTCCGCTTTGGATACAGTTCCTTGCAGATAATAAAGTCCCTCGTTGAACTTTCTTTGAGATAACCTCCTTGCCATCCTTATAAAATCTAATCATAAAATCTTTTCCTTCGTATTGGCATCTTGATCTTTCGAGCATTCCATAGGATATTAAATTTTGGCTCATGTTTGGCATGTATCTCACGTTCGTGAGTACTACCATAGTCCCATCGGGTTTAATGATCCTTATCTTACCGATATCTTTGACATCACAATGTGTGTTATTTGCCATTAGGACTCTGCCTCCTTCACATTCCTCTAGGTCAAATAATATGTCTTTATAGGTGTGATATGGAAGGAACATCCTGAGTCCATCACCCATTCATCTCGAGTGTCATTAGCGCTTACGGTTAGCACTAAGGGTTTGCCTTGGTTTCTGTAACCAGATTCGCGGTTTTGTATGTTTTTCTTTGTGGCATTATCGCTTCCAATGTCCTTCTTTCCACATATAAACATCCTTTGTTATTCCTTTCATATTTGGTCTAGACTCTCGATGCTCCCAAAACCTACTCTTGGCAGCGGCCTGGCCAAACTGGGGGGCACTGCGGGGGTGAAACGTGTGGATGGGGCATTCCTCGAGCGGCAACTGAGAAGCCCGGCAGCTTGAGGGCGAGAGAGGGGGCCAGTCGCGAAGAAGGCTCGCGCAGGAAGATCGGGCAAGCCCCATGGACTGGCGGGGACGGGAGGGGGCTCGTCCCAGAGGGGAGGGGTGCGTGGAGGAGCAGAGCCGGGGAGGCAGGGGAGGGAACGAGGAAGTAGAGCGGGAAAACGCTGGCAGCAACCGCAAAGGCAAAGGGACGCAAGGCGGCCGAGAAGTGGAAGAAAGCGGCCACGGGTGGCGGCGAGACGGGGAAGCGGGCAGCGGGAACGGAGAGAGGGGGGGGCAGAGGAGAGTAGGATGGGGACGCGGCGCGCGGAGAGGGGGGAGGGCAGCCCACAGCAAAGCAGCGGGGGCACAGGGCGGAGGTGCGGAAGACTGGGGGGTCCAACGGGGACGACAAGGAAGCGGGGCGGAGCGCGGAGGGTGCCGAGGGTGAGACTGGAGCGAAACGGGGACAGAAGCGGGAGCCGCCGGCGCCGGGACCGGGGCAAAACCGGGCTCGCCCGTCGGGGGGGGAAACGGCGGGGATCGAGAGAAGCGGGCGCAGCCCGGGAGAAGGGCCGGGAGCCCGAGGACCACCGAAGGGAGCCAGCAGACGGAAACCGTCCAGAAGGAGAAAGCGCAGGGGCCGTCGACCGAGCGGACAGGCAAGGCGGGGGGGCCAGGGCCGGGGAAGCGACCGGAGCAACCAGAAACCGGGCGCGGAGACCACGGGGGAGGGGTGAGCCGGACGAGGTGGCGGTGCTAACGGGGGAGGGCGCAGGGAATGGCGGAGGTGCGGAGGGAGCAAGCGGAAAAACAAAACCACCGGAGCCGGGGATGAAAGACACCAAGGGAGGAGGGGGCCCACCACAAAACAATAGAACAAAATGCAGAGAGGAGTGAACCCCGAAGAAAGGGCCGGAGGGCGAGTAGGAGAGGAGGGGAACGGCGCCAGAAGCCGACAGAGCGGGGGCAGAGCCCAGAAGGAAGGGGCCAGAGAAGCAGGGAAGCCCAGGAGCGCACAGCCAGCCTGGGCGGAGAAGGGCGAACGCAAGCGGGGGAGAAAGAGCCAAGCCAGGGCGGCCGGGGCGTGCCGCCGCGCACAAAGCGGGCCAGGGGCCACAACGACGCGAAGAGGGAGGAGACCAGACGAAAGAAACAGAAGAGGGGAGGGCGGAAGAGAGGAGGACAGACGAGCAAGGCGGGGGACAAGCAGGAACAGAGGCAAGGCCGACGGGCAGGGGAGGACGCCGAGGGGGCAACGGGGAAGCAACAAGGGGAGAGAAGGAGACAGAGGGGAAGAAAACGGGAGTAACGGGTGCGGGAGGGAACAGAGGCGAGGGGGGCCAACGGGGTTGACGAAGAGGGGAAGAGGACAGAAGAACCAGAATGTGAAGAAACTACTAGGGAGCAAAGGCCAGAGAACCGAAAGAGACCTGCAAGGAAACAGGAAAAGAAGCAAAGCGGGGGAGACAACAAAGCAGGAAAACCAGGGGGAAAAGAGGCAAGACGAACAGGTAAAGAGAAAGAGAGGCAGGTGCGGGAGAACGAAGCAAAAATACCAGGAGAAAACGGGAAGGGGAGAGGGGGCGGACGTGGGGCCAAAACCAAACGCAAGGAAAGAAGCAGGCCGCGGCCAGGGGCACCGCGGGAAGGGCAAACCGAGCGGCGGGGAGGGGGAGGGAGGAACGGAACGGGAAAGGGGCAGGCAAGGGAGAACAGAGCAGAGAGCAGATGAAAGGACCAACGAGGAAGAAGGAAGGCCCAAAAGCAAGGAGGAAGAAGAGAGGAAAAGAAAAGAGAGAGGGAGGCAACAGAGGAGCAGCGGCTGGCGCGTCCACGGGGGCGACGACCCGGAAGCGCGCGCAGGAGCGGCAGGAGGAAACCGACAAGGAACAGGAACAAGGGGCAGAAGGAGGGAGGGGGACAGGACAGAAGGGTCAGGGGGCGGAAAGGGAGGAGAAAAAGGGGCGTACAAGAGGCGGGCCGGGCCGCGTGGAGGAGGGGGGGGAAAGGCGCGGGGCGGCCCGGAGGAGCGCAGGAACGGGGACCGGAAGAGCGACGAAACAGGAGGGGAGGAAATAGCGGTGTATAGTGGGGCTGTGTGTATATGGTAATGTGACCGGGGCACAAACAGGAAGAAGAGACGAGGGGCCAAAGCACAGGCCAGAACGCTGAGCGCAGCCACAAAAGCTCAGGAAAGGAGCAACCAAGGCAAGCAAGCACGCGAGACGGCAGACAAGAGGGCGTCGCCAAAGAGGGGGAGAAGGTAGCCGCAGAATAACAACAACGAGCAGCAAAGGCGGGGAGAAACGGTCACAGGGGAGCGGCCGACAAGGGCCAGAAGCAGTAGAGGACGCTGGCGGGGAAAAACAGGAACACAGGGACCGGCGGGGGGCCACAAAGACGCCAGCGCAGCCAGGGGCAGCCAATAGCAACACGGGGGGAAGAAACACGGGAACAAAGGAAAAACTGGAGAAGAGGCAGTGACAGGAGTGCAAAGCACGGACCAGGAAGGAAGCAGAGGGAGTAGAACACGGGGCGAGAAGGCTCCCGACAAGCACAGCGGCGCGGAGACGGCTAGGGACCGACGGCAAAGGCAAGGAACAAGGAAGAAACCGGAACAGGAGGGAGGAAAGGGGCGAAGAAAAAAGACGGGAGGAAGAGACAGGACCTGACCAAAGCAGGGAAAAGGAGGCCTGGAGTGGAAGGCACTAGGCTGGGAGAGGAACGGGGGCAAAGCCGGGGAGAGAGCAAAAGGCAGCCCGCGGGGGCGGGCGAAGAGCCGCGCGCAACGCGCGGAAGGCAAAACAGAGGGGTAAACCGCGGAAGCGGGCGGGGGGGCAAGGGGGGGCAAAGAGCGGGGCGGGGGACAGGGGCGCGGAGGGGACCAGGGCGCCGGCGGGGGCAAGCGAGAACACAGCCCCAGCGCGCCAGCGGAGTAAGGCAGCACAAACGCGGGCGGCCAGGGCCCAAACAGTAGAGTGCACGCAGCAAGCGGGGCAACAAACGGCACCAGAGCAGCGCAGAAGAGCGCAAGACAGGCGAGGGAAAACAACAAAACAGAAGAAAGAGAACAGAACAGGACCCGGGGGAGAAGGGAGGGACGGGAGCTGGCCAACGCAGAGGGGACGCGCGGCGGCAGAGAGGGAAAACAAAAAGAGAAGGAGCGGGGACGAGCAGCAACAGAGAGAAAAGCAAACAAAGAAACAGAAACAAAGAACACAAAGGAAAAGAGAGGGAGTGAACCGGCAGCTAAGGCAAGGCAGCAGGGCGGGGAGGGGCGGAGAAGGAGAGCAGCAAGAGGACGGGGACGAGGGGCCGGCCGGAACAAAAGAAGGACGCAAAAACAGCGGCGCGGCGGGCCGCAGGGAGCCGCCGCCGGAGGCACACAAGGGACCAGGACAAAGCAAGGAAGGAGGAAACACAAAAGGACAGGGGAAGGGAAACGAAAATGAGCAGAGAGAGAGAGAGGAAGGGCCGCACGGGGAGACGAGCACGGCGAAGGGCCAGCAAAAAGCAGGCAAGAGGCAGCAAGAGCAGCGGGCCCCGCTGGCCGGCGCCGCCAGGGACCGCGGGAGCGCCGCGGCCGCAGGCGGGCCGGCGTCAGCAGCAAACACCAGGCACCACGAGGGGGGCGCGCCAGCGGGGGCGCAGCAGCAAGCGCCGGGTGCGGGGGCAAGAGCAACCGGCAGGAGGCGGGGAAGCGAAGCCCAGCCGCAAGCAACGGCAGAGAAAGGGGGAAGGAGGAGCAGACCACAAAAACAAAAAGAGGAGAGGGGAAAGCCGACGAAAGCAGAAACCCAGAAGCAGACAGGCGGAACCGGCGGACAAACGCGGGGCAATGGAAGCGACAAAGGAAACCAAACAGAGGGAACCAAGGACCAAGCGGGAGGACGGGCGGACGGAACCGGAGCGGCGAGAGAAGGGAACAAAGGGCGAGAAAAGGGGAGAAGAGCAGACAAAGTAGGGAGAAAAAGAAGGACAGAGAAGAGAGGGGGAAGCTCCCGAGAACGGAACCACGAAGGAACGGGAACAAGGAGCAAGCGAAGGCCGAGGGAAGGGGAAAAAGGAAAAAAGAGGGGGGAGGGAAGGGCGGACAAAAAACGAGAAAGAAGAGGAGGAAAGGAAAGGGAGGCAGCGGGGGCGGAGGAAACGGGAGGAAGAGTAAAAGAGGAAGAGAAGGGGCAGCCACCGGCGCCGGTGGCGGAGGGGGGGGGAAACCGGGGAACGCGGCCGGGAAGAAGCCACGGAGGCGGCCAGGATAAAGGGCGGGGGGGACGAGGCCGAGCACGGGGCGGCGCCAGGGGGGCGCGGGGGGGCAGAGACGGCACGAGAGAGAGAAAGAGAAGCGGCGCGCCGCGGAAACGCGAGGGGAAAACAAAAGAGGGGAAGGGAAGAAAGACGACACCGAAAAGGGACGAGGGGACCCCGGGAAGGGGAAACAAAAAACGAAAGGGCAGCAAAGCCGGGGGAGAGGAAATGCGAGACGGGCGACCGCCGGGAGCAAGGGGGCGGAAGTAAGGCAGTGGAAAAAAGGACAGAACAAGAAGGAGGCAACGCAGGCGGGGTAAAACGGAGGCGGACCCACCGAGGGGGACGGAGGAGCGGCGGACGAATACAGCAAGCGAAAAGGAGCCAAACAAACGGCAGGGGCCGGGGGGGAAGAAAAACAAGCAAGAAGCAGGGGGATGGAGCGGGAAACGAAAAACAAGGAAAACGGGGCGAGCAGACAAAAGGAGGGGGGGAACGAAGCTGAAGGGAGACGGGGAAGGGACAAGGGAGGCAGGGGCGGGCGGGAGACGACAAAAACAAGGAGGGGACAAACAAAGCGGCCGGCGCGCGCGGACCGTAGCTGGCGCGCGAGCCCCAAAAAGGAAATCGAGGTGGGCCGCCGGCGGGGGGCGGTGAGACGCGTGGCCGCCCGGGAACCCGGCGCGCGGCAGCGGGGAGGGGCGGCGCGGGCGGGAGCGCGCGGGGCTCGGCGAGAGGGGCGGAGCGCGGGGGAGACGGCGGCGGGGCGCGAACCCGAGAGCGGACCGCGAGAGGAGGCGAACGCCGCGGTGCGGAGCGGCGGGAAGCGAGGGGAGCGACAACGAGCGACGAGGCGGGCAAGGAGAGGAGGCGGGCGGGGGAGAGGCGGGCAGGGGCAAGCGCGGGGCCCCGGGGGAGAGAGGGCGGCGGAACGGGCCGAGGAGGGGCGGGGGGGCGGGTAGGTGGCGCGCGCCCCGAGGGCGGCAGGAGGGAGCGGCGGCCGGAAGAGGGGGGGTGGAGGTAGGGGGAGACGGCGGGGAAGCAAAGGGGAGGGGGCGCGCGGCGGGGCCGGAGGGCGCGGCGCAGGGGAGGCGACAGGGGACGCAGCAGCGGGGGAAGACCCGAGCCGGGCGAACAGAAGCCCAACGAGGACCGGGGGCCGGACGGGACAGAAAAACAGAGGGGGCGAGGGCAGGGGAAGGGCCAAGAGGGGGCGAGGGCAGGGCAAGCAAAGCAAGGTGCAGGCAGGGCGAGGCATGACAAAAGAAGGAAAAACAGTGGTAGAGGATGAGAGAAAGAAAAAGCGCAGGGCGTAGGAGAAGAGGAAACGGGGGAGGCAAGACAGGAGGGCAAGGGGCACAAGAGGCGAGCAGAAGGGCAGGGGGAAGCCGAGCGACCCAGACACCACACAAGCGGGAACGCGGGCCTGAAGGCGGCAGGGGGCGGGAGCCGGACCACGAGCCAAGGGCGGAGCGGGAAAGCCAAAACAACAGCACAACACAGACGGAGAAGGGAAAAGCCGAGAGACCGAACAACAGAGCAAAAGAGGGCAGGGAACGGGGCGCGGAAGAAGTGCCAGAAACGAAACCAAGCAGGGCAGAAACCACACAGCCAGACGCAGACGAGGAGCGAAGACAAACACGCCAACACGGAACGCACACAGGACAGGCGGAGCGAAGGGGAGCAACCCACGACCAGAACCAGAGCAGGACTGCCAGAGGCAAGGGGGGGCCCAAAAAGGACGGCGTGCAAACAGGCGCAAAAAAGGAAGGAAAAGTCACGAAAACGCCAGGAGGAAGCCCAAACGAAGAGAGGCCAGAGGGCGCGAAAGCCAAGGAAGCCAGGAC
>CAJHQP010009206.1:0-23381 GCA_905132765.1 Moricandia arvensis
AAGCATTGCATGTTCATACTCACTTTCTCATACGCTATTAGGATGTATCTACCTGCTTACTAACATACTATGAGGCTTCATGCATCGTGTGCATCAATAATAAATTTTTAAAAATATATTATTTTCTAAATACTTTTTGTATCTTTTCCAGTATAAATATAAATAACTTTTCATAAGTTATACTATTTCTTTTGGCTTATCATTTTTATTTATTTTTACATTTTGTAAAATTATATTATAAAAAACATTATTCACTTTATATCATATTTATGATTTTTTTATTTTAGTATATATATATATGAATGTAGAAATTTTAGTCTTTTATTTTAGCTAAAATATATTAAAATAATAAATTAATTAACTTAAACAGATATGTATTATATTACATTTCAATCATATAAAGTAATTTATTAACAAACATATTTTATGGTAATCATATACGTAAAAAATTACTAATTTGATTAAGTTTATATCAATTAATGAATTAAAGCATACTCAAACATTTAATTAACAAATAATTTTGAAAAATATAAATATTTACATATTTTAATTATTAAATTATAATGTAATGTTAACATTTTATATATTTATAAGTATATTAACAGTTTAAAATTTTCATTAATATTGATACATATAAGTTATGATTATATTTCAAGCATCTTACCAAATATATAAAATTTCATAAATACAGTTTGATGTGTCATAATAAGAATTAAGATATGTAATCATTTCATTAAACCATGTCATCTTTTTCAAAAGAAAATTAATGTGGTAGTGATATATAAGTAAAATTTAAAAATCACTTCTCAAATAATGTTTAGAAATAGAATTATTGAAATATAAATAAATCTGACTATCAAATACATGTTGATATCCCAAAAATAATTTAACTTTCAAATTCAAACAAAAAAAAAACTCAATTTTTCAATAAGCTATTTTATCTTTGATTATTAGTTAGGCTCAAATATTTTACTTACTTTTTTGGTATATTTCAGACACATGTTTAACCGACCATTAGAACCTCGATTACACACATTGAACATTAAAAATGTCATTTAGCAGAAAAAAACATCTCTAATATAATCATACTTAACATATGCTTAATATTATATGCACCTAAATGTCTACTAGATTTAAATATGGATTTAGATGTTTCATTAGGGGAATATAAATGATATTAGGATGTAAATTAGAGATTTTAAACATATGTTAATGAAGTTTAGCGGATTATACACATGTAAAAAATGCTTGCCGACAAAATAAATAATTTATTTGTGTCTAATGATAATTTATATTTTTTAAATTAGAAACATTACTTTGAAATTATCTTTAGTTGGGTGTAATATTACATAAAATGCAATTAGTAATTAGTAAAAAATCAATAATTCCTTAAGATTAATTATGTAAAATATAATTGTATTACTAATCATGTTTTCAAACAATATAATAATTAAACTTGTGTCAAAAAAAACATAAAACCAAGGAGTTAGTAAAAACCGATTTGACATTAAATGGATATATCCATATGTAAACATTAAGACTTACCTTTTTAATAAAGAACTTATTAATGTTAATAAAACTTATTTTATAAAATAAAAAATTGGTTAAAACACTCAAATCATCCTTTTACTTATTAATAGAGAAACATTTTAACAGAGTAACTTTTAATTGGTAAATTATTTACACTCATACCATTGATGAGGTGTCACTCTCACAATAACTTTCAGCCTATATAAATAACTCTCATTTCTTACTAGACTATTTGCAAAATATGCAATTGACATTAAACTCAAACATAATCATTGTCTATTTTCAATAATACCCATTTTACATAATTTTATAAAAAACCTTTAATGATTGTACTAAACAACATTTACTTTAAGCCTAGGATTTAAGCAACACGTACATATAAGAGATTAAAAAAAGAAAACATATCGACCCCAAATTTGAATAATAAACTATTTTTAGTTTCACATTATATTTTGTGCATGATTTATACCACTTAATTTTTTGTTCCATTGTTTGACCACCTTGACAATGTAGAACTCTTTGTAATGGTTCTTTTAGTTCTCCATTTGATCATTTGTATAAAAGTGACACGAACACAAGAATTTAAAATAGCATGTTATATACAGAGTCACATTGAAACCATTTCTTTCGGCCATCTTGAAACCATTTTTATTGATATATTGAAACCATTCTATTGGCCATATAAACATTATCTGCTGGAACAAATTCGAATTACATATGCCTTAAAGTGGTTATATATCACCTCACTCAGCCATATATCTGCTGGAACATATTAAAAATTCCAATAGCCGCATTATTTTCCTTAAACTAAACTCATACAACTTTTGTACTATATTCGGTGAGTCCATTTTAATAATATGTACTTTATTTAATGTAACTGAGACAAACATATGTTGTTTTAAATAATACAGTCAATATAACATGATTTTATATAATAGGAAAATTTTGTAACTGAATTTATTAATTTTGAAAAACTATGTACCTTTTAAATTTTATTTGAGAAAAATCTATTCACAAACTGTGTAAATGTACTCTTAGAAATATAAATTTGTGTATATATAATCTTTAGAAGTATCTAAAAAAATATATACGCAATTACAATTTAATTTTTCTTCATAGTTAAGAGGATAACATATCTTTTTTTTGAACAAACATGATAACATATCTAATTTAAACTTAAATTAGGTAATTAAATGTTAACTAAATTACACCATATAAAAAGAAACATTAGTTACACAAATATTGTCATAAGTTATGACTTATGATACACATATGTAAAGATATCTCATTTTTAGTTTAAATTTGTAGTTATATAAGGTTTTTAATATATTTTCCTAATAGTTAACAGAATAACATATATTTTTTTGAACAAACATGATAACATATCTAATTTAAACTTAAATTAGATAATTAAATGTTAACAAATTACACCATATAAAAAGAAACATTAATTACACAAATATTGTCATAAGTTATGACTTATGATACACATATGTAAATATATCTCATTTTAGTTTAAATTTATAGTTATGTAAGGTTCTAATATATTTTCCTAGTTTATTACAGTTCTTAAATTAATGCGATATATATATATATATATATATACACCATATTTAAAATTTGAGTGATGAACATTTTATTTTTCTTGATTATTTTTTGTATGGATAATCATACACAGTCACACATCATTATTCTATATTAATTTACATGGAATTAAAATTATATTTAGTGTTGAACTAAATTTTATAATTACAAAAATTTAGATTGAATCCATCATTTTGACACAAGACCTGATATATTAATCATCATGAGTATGTTCCATTGTTCCACCAGTTATTGTGACTCACTTTATTTCAATAATATTATGATAAGCTTTTTACATATTGTAAAACAATATTCCTAACATAATATTTTCTAAATTTTCTCATCCTGCGCAAAGCGCATGTCTCTATTCTAGTTTATCTTATTAAAATAGAAACATTACTTTGGAACTAATATTTATTTAAATGTGATATTACATAAAAAATCATTGGCAATTAATAGAAACAAGAATAAATTAAGGGAAATTATATGAATAGCATTATACTATCAATATGTTTTCAAAAATATAGTAATTAAACTTGTGGTCAAGTAATATAAAATATTAGGTCTTACTTTTTTAATAATTTTTATTAATCTTAATATAAATCATTTGATAGAGTAAAAAAATGGTTAAAACACACAAATAGTTTATAAAAAGGGTTTTTTTCAAAAACAACCTAAAAATTCAAGTCAAACCCAAAACCAACCTTTTTTTTAGTTACTATTCATCATTAAATTTTTCATATACCCATAAGTTTTTGAATTATTTACAAATTTGCCATTATTATTTATTTATTTATTAATTTCGAAAAATACAAAAACCAAATACACCCTAAACATTTCTTCTTAATTACAACTATGCCATTATCATCAATATTTTCAACCACCATGAACCACCATTTTTGATCTCTTAAAGCTTTAGAATTGAATTTTCAACCACTTTTTCTCATTCTAAACAAGCAAATCTTCATTTCCTCTCATTTCTCTACATTTCCATCTAAAAATCTCTCTTAACCTTCATTTTCATAAACAGAAACTTCATAATTTCGTATTTTTTTACTTGTGAATCATCAAAAATGTTTCCTTTTGGTCATTATTGAAGTTTGGATGGTTGAAAAGGCTGGAAACGAGCTTCACACTGCAAAAAGTAATTATTTTCATGGTTTAAGTCGTTTCTCAGATTTGTGTCGCGATAGTAGACTGTTTTATATGTTTACGGCCCTTATGTAGACATACAATGCAGTCTATTTGTCATCGTACATGTCAGTTTTGCAATTGACTAAACGGATTTTTTTTGTAACGTAGCCTTCCCCGATAGTCTACATCTTAACCTTTGACAACAAAAACAAAAAAGTACGTAGACCTACAAAGACGACTACGCAAAAGAGGTTAGTTTTTCATTTGAATGAACTTTTGACTTTTCATAAGCAGACTTCAACATAAGTATACGAAGCGTAGACTGTCGAAGAAGTTTACTTAAGGTCAGTTTTGCATTTGACCAAAATTTGACTACAGTTTAGTTTTGTGTTTGACTAAAACTTTTTAAAATTAATTTTTTTTTAATATGTAGACTTCAGATGCAGTCTTCTCTTCCAAAAAAAAAATGTAGACTACCCGTGAAGTTTATTTTTTTTATTTTGGTAAAATGCAAAACTAACTCGTCGGATTTGAGAGTAGACTTCTTGCGAAGTCTGCAAATCTGTAGACAGTTCATTTCAGTCTACCCCCTAAAAGTCAAACATAGTCAATTGCAAAACTAACCTCATTCAAAAAAACTAAAACATGTAAACTGTATATTTAGTCTACCTCTGAAAGTCAAATCCTGGAAAATTCTGTCAATAGCGAAAACTAACCTTTTTGAAGTTGTAGACTGAAAACGAAGTCTGCTTATATAAAATCACAACTTTTTTCAACTATAAAAAGTAACCCGTAAAATGGTCAATTGCAAAAATTAACCCAAAGAGTAGACCTATCTGACCGTCTACGGATGTAAACTGAAAAGAAAGTCTACCACGTTGTAGACTGAACATGGAGTCTATTTTGAAATTTACATTAAAAGTTAATTTGTGTATTATGCATTAATTTTTTCACATTTTTTCGTTTGAAAGTATGTAATAGTTAATCCTAATGGGTTTGAGTGATTTTGGATAGAAAAAATGTTGTAATTATGAAAGTATAATACTTTTGATTTTTGCTATATTGCTAGGAAACAATTGTAGACATATTAGTAAGTCTACGTTAATTGTCACAGTGCAAACAACCAGGTCACATCCAAACTGTCCAAGTTAAACCAGTGTTGTCTTACTGCTTTGGATGTTGTCTTATGTATTATCTCTTATGTGTTGAATTGATCAATTGTATTATTGCTTTGGATGGTGTCTTATTGCTTTGGATGTTGTCCTATGTCTTATGTATTTAACTTATCAGTTGTATTGTCGCTTTGGATGTTGTCTTATTTGATGAACTTTTGTTGAAATCGTAGGTCTTAATTTTTCTATTACTTTGAGTTCTAATGTTACTTTATGTCGTGTAGACCAACATGTTAGTCTTCTTGAACAAAAAATAGACTTTTTTTTAAGTCTCTTATAAAGAAAGACTAATATGTAAATCTCTAGATTGTATTGGAATTGTACTTTTGGTCGAATATGAATTAAAATCTCTGAAAGAAGAGTACTATACTGATACAAATGATGAAATTTTGATATATAGTCGAGTATCCAGACTTCTATAAAAGTCTCCTGTAAAAGAAGACTAATACTTAAGTCTGCTGCAAGCAAATTACATAAGTTTGTTACAACCATATGTCTGGTACAAAAGCCTGATACAACTGTCTGTTACTCACAGTTCTTGAGCTCCTCCCTAGAGTATACAACCTCGATAGGAAATCAGGTTTATCCATTTTGTAACATGCACCAAGAAGACACAAACAAAGAATTATATAAGTGCATTCTACACGAGAAGTCTACAATTTAAAATAAAGCCTACATGAGAAGCCTATAAATTCAAACATCAGTGTACTACAAATTCAAAACATCAGTTTACATGAGAAGTCTACAAATTCAAATATCAGTTTTACAAAATTCAAAATATCAGTTACAAATTCAAATATCAGTCTACAAATTCAAAATTTCAGTCTACAAATTCAAAATTTCAGTCTACAAATTCGAAACTTCATACTACACTTCAAAATGAAGTAGACTCACCGGAAGAAGAGAAATGGATTAGAGAGGATGCAATGCTCGTTAGAGAAATGGATCTAAGACTGACCGACTCAGATCTGAATCAAAAGAAACTAAAAAGGTTAGTAACAAGGATGAGCTTGTTAGGTTATTAGTTAAACAAGAGATAGAGATGACACATAGACGTACGTTGGAAAGATGAAGCACAGTCCCTTGCTGGCTAGGACAAGAGATGAAGTAGAAGCCATGATGACCGGAAGCAGAGATTTGGACGAGAAGCACCGTTCCTTAGAAGTCGCCGGCTCAGATCTGAAAAGAGAAAAGGTAAAGGTGGTCACTTTTTATCAACAGAGAGGTAAAAAGAGACATTTAACTTACCAGAGCAATGGAGGAGACAGAGACAAAGCGGATGGGAAACTGCGTGGATCGAGTTCGCCAGAAATCTCGCCGGAAATCGCTTAGAGAGAGATACGGCGAAGATTAGTTTTTTTTTTTACCTAAAAAGCTTGAGAAATCGTATTTATATACTAGGTTAAATTGTGTGTAGACTGAAAAAAGGTCTACATATATGTAGACTTTATAATATGTCTACGAACCCTAACCACAAATCTCAAACCGTAAATGTTTTATTTGATCATCAAATTATATTGGTTAAATCCAGTTAGGTTAAATTGTGTGTAGACTGAAAAAAAGATCTACATATATGTAGACTTTATAATATGTCTACGAACTCCTTAACACAAATCTCAAACCGTAAATGTTTTTATTTGATCATCAAATTATATTAGTTAAATCCGGTTAGGTTATATTGTGTGTAGACTGAAAAAAGGTCTACAATATATGTAGACTTTATAATATGTCTACGACCCCTTAACCAAAAATCTTAAACCCTAAATGTTCCTTAAAAATGTTTAATTATATAAAATTTTAATTTTTTACTTCATATTATCTATTATATTAATGATTAGTTAAAAATATTACAATAATTATTTTATACATTTTAAAAATTAAATTATTAGATAAAATTATGGTATAGACTACATAACAAGTCTACTGAATGAATAGACTTCGTACGAGGTCTACATATATGTAGACTTCTTTCTGTTACGTATAGACTAACAAAGGATAAAACGTAAAATACACTTCTGTTTTTTGTTTGGTCATAAGGTTAAATAGTACTTTTATCACCCTTGTAGGTTGGTTTTGCATTTGATTGAAATTATGGTACTTAAAGATTAAATTGAAAATTTTAGGTTGTTTTTAGCAAATCTCTCTTATAAAAAACTAACCTTTGAAAAGTTTAAATGCTAAAATTATTTTGATTTAATATGAAGTAAATTAAATTAACATATTAGTTTATTTGTGTGTTCATATTTTTTGGCAGTAACCATTATGAAAGATCAAGTAGTAGTCAAGGTTAAGTAGTTCGAAGTATTTTCATATATATGAAACACATTCATTTAAATAAAAAAAATCATATAAACTAAAGAATTGATATAAATAATATGTGAAAATCAATAACTTACATTAAATAAGTTTTATCATAAAATCTTTAGTATCAGTTTTTTTAAATAAAATAAATTAGATAAATTTATTGATAATTCATTTGAGAATTCATAGTACGGGTTGAAAAATAATATTAACTAGTATCTTATATTTTTATATTTAGTATAAAATAAAAAGTAATAAAATTATATAATAACTGTTTGTCATATAATATATATACAGCAAACATTTTTATTTTTTGTAAATCAGATATTATTAAAAACAATTACCGCATTTTTAAAATACATATTAGAATCTAGTTAAGGATTAAAATAGCTTAATGAAGGGTTGAGCTTTTTAATTTAAAAGTTGTAGTTTATGGATAAAATTTGATATATTTGAATTTGGATGAAAATATTGAATTTAAATAACTAGTCTGTGAATTAAAAAAAAATTCAACTTATTTTCATAATTGAGGTACTATTAAAGGTAAATTTGTGTATTAGCCATAATGAAAAAATAAATTAAGGTAAATAACCATAAGGATGAGATGTGACAAGTATGGATATGGTTGACTTTTTACTCCTTTACCGCAAGTGTGCGTAACAAATATAAGTAAATTTTACCAAATATGTCTAGTCTATTTATTATGTGTAAGTGAAATAGTTTTGGTATGAAGTAGAGAGAGAGAAGAGAGAGAGAGAGAGAATTTTTAATAAATGTTATTCTATATACATAATATAGAATATAATGAGATATTTTTGTTAATACTGATTTATTTACTTTTAAAGAAATGCGTATCCGCATGAAAAATTTTTAAATACTTTATAAACAAAAATATGTAAATTTTATTTTGGTATTACTTTTGGCCTAAATTATATTCGTAAAAAATATAGATGAAATAAAATGAAGAGAAATTGCTAATAATAGCATAAGTTAAGTACCACTTTGTAAAAAATACACAATATCAAAAATATATCAACATTTGGGTTTACAATTTAGTGATTATTATTTAGGCTCTAGTGTTAAAAAGGTGAGTTTGGGTTTCTAATTTTTTTTATAAATATTTAGAAAATTAATTAAGTCTATTTCATCAAAAAATTAAAGTATTTTTGAAAATAATCATTTATTAAATTTAAAATTCGAAAAATGGTATCAAACTTATGGTAGAAATTAAATTTTTCTTAAATGAATGAGGAAAAAATAAAAGAAAAAAATAAAAAGGAATCAAAGGCTGTGATTTATTAGGGGTATATATTATTAATATTACATAAATATAGATTGTATATTCTAGCTATAAGATTAATATAGTTATATGTTGGAATATAATTTTTTGTAGTTATACATTGCAATTTTTCTACTATTAATTAGTTTTCCTACTTTTTCTTTTAGGTTCTACATGTTGCCGAAAAAACTTAATCAATGGAGGATGCAGAAACGAAATCTGTATCGAAGTTTTAAATACTTTTTCTGTCAGAGAAGGAAAAATTATAGATTCTTAATTATAAATTAATGGGTTTTAGGCAGAGGAAAGAAGAACGGAGAAGCGAGTGAGTTTAAAAACGCGTTAAGTGTTTTTTTTTTAAGTTGAATTTGGAAAGCAGTGAAACATGGCTTTGATTCAGGAATCTCTGATTGCTTATTGTTTTTTTTTCTATTTTCCAAATATTTGCTGACAAAAAAAATATAAATTCTAAAGTTGAAATAAAGTGACATTTCCATATAGTTTTCTAAATCACGTTAAGTCGGACTATTGGTCTAGTTTTAGAGAGTTAGCAAAAAAAATGAAAGTTAATTGAGAGAATATTTTTGTGGAAGCCCCCTTAATCTAGTAGTTTTGACTAAATGTTCATTAATACTTATACATCAAGGAGATTTGAGTTTCAATTTTTGGAAAAAGCGAATTATACAAAATATTGGAGAAAATGCTTACAAAAGATCTTCATCATGGTGCAAAAAATACCGTCATGAAGAGATATCGTAGGACGACTCAGGTTTGATGCAATCAGACGTAAATCTTCATAAGGCATGTAGAATTTTGACTGTTGTATCATCTAAGTAATATTTCTCATAGTTTTATTAGCATAATTAGCTAGTGTTCAAAATTTTTTGAGAGATGAATCAAAAGGAAAAAATTCCAAAAGTACCTAAATTAATTTCTATTTGTTAAAAAAGGAAGTTAACTCAAACATCACATATTTTAGGATATATGACCAGAATCATACAAATCTTTTTTATTACTACCATTTTTAATACCCAGGGTACCATTTATTACGTTGTGACAAAACGTATTCAAAAAAATGCCATCAATTTTTTTAATGGCCACTAAGTAAAAAAACCGGTGCCACCTAGGAAATTGAAGACGTCGATTAATGAACTTAGTCGTAAAACTACAAACTGCGTTACGGTTGACTAATGGTTACGTTGCGGCTAAGTTAACAAGGCGGCTGACTTATGAGAAACTGGCTGACTTACGAACATATGTCAGCTGTTAGTGAAGACTAACTTACAGAAATTTGGCTGATTTATGGGATAACGGCTGACTTACGTACACAGTTACATCGGCGGAGTGATTTGTCAAAAATTTGACTGAGTTGTAGTTAAGACATACCTGAGTTATGTTTCGCTGGATGATTTAGTGATCATCAGTTGCCTGAGTTATTAAAATAATGGTTGACTTATGGGAGGTTGTTACGGCTGAGTTATATTTAATCAGCCGCAATTGGCTGGATTACCAGTAAACTCAACTTAATTACAGCTGACTTATTAGTGAAAATTAATTGCTAGAGTATCATTCATTAGACAGTTGATTTATTTGACGATACAACTGACTTGATATTTTCCATCCTAATTACGGCTGATTTGTTAGCGAAGATTAATTACTGAAATAACATTCACGTTTCGGATGACTACATTGTACTTGATGGCTGATATAATAAGGCTGAGTTATGTGTTCGTTTGGCGGTTGACTTATTAATTTTCAATATCAGCATCCATGTCATCAGCTCTTATTTACCATGTCATTAGTAATGTTACAACAATAAAATAATGGTTTATGTTACAGACCCCGTTTCTTATTCTTCATTCTTCATCTATCTTCTTCATCTTTCTCCGAAATCTTATGGATCATGTAATTATTGTTTCCGGTAACTGGATTAAGAAAAAAATATATGTATTCAACACCTACAGTAAAGTGTTTAGAGTTCTGCATATAAATGAGGAACAACACACGAGGAACTTAAAAAGTCGGTACTCAGAAGCTTGTTAGAGTATTTCGAAGAGATATCCAGTAGTTGTTCACATTCAGCTAAGTATGAGTAAAAGTCAAGCATGATCATCGATCGAAATGAGCATCCTTGATGTCGATCGAAGGCCCACTCGTAGAGTATTGGCCGACTTCAAGCCTAAGTTAAGATGAATTACGAGAATTACTCTGGACGAGTTTTGACATTGTTTAGGAAGGAGAGACCACCCACGTTTTATTTTACAGCTTTTAGTTTTCTTGCATTGAGTTTTTTAGTAGTTAAGGGAGAAGATTTAAACTCATTCAGAGATTTATATTGGAACCCCATTTATTATTCTATGTATTATATTATTCAGTTTATCATGTTTTCTTTTATCATGTCTGAGTCATTCACCTGTTAGATTTAGAGTTCATAATAGTATTGATGAATTATCCCCAAAATAGGATTGCTAGGATAAAATAGTATCAATCTTCCGAATGTGTTTTAATGTTTGCGTCCTAGAGTAGCTAACTAGGAACCTGAACTTAGGAAATAGACAACTACGAGAGTAGGTTCTGTGCCATAACTGATTTCATTGAGCTAGGTTGTTAGATGCATGCGAGAGCTGGTCTAATTAACATAGTGGACGAACTTTCCTGTTTGACTAGCGTCGATCGACACCAGGCCGTAGCCGTTGATCGACAATGCACTTCTCTGTCCGCATACGAGAGTTGGGACAAGAGGCAGTTAGACTAATTTAACATTTATTGTACTCACATATTAATAATTTCATGTATACTATCTATTATAATTCACTAGCCTGAAACCTTAGATCTACCACTTTTTCCATATTTGCATTTGCTTTAGTATTTTAGATAATTTCCTATTCTTCATAGAATTAAAACCAAACCACTATTTATTGTTCGCATTGCTTAACCATTAGAATTAAAGAATTTATTGTGTGCACTCGCTCTCTGTGAATTCGATTCCTAAATACTGCAATTTGACCTCTCTTGACAAGTGTAGTTCGTAGGATTAATTTGATTGATTACATTATTAACAACACAAACCTTAACCCGAACGCTGTCACTACCTCCTAAGAAGAGATCTCATAACTTTTCGATGAGCGGATCTAAAAGGAATCCAGAGGTTCTAAGGTTGAAGATGTCTTTGCTAACCTTGTTGTAGGGCAACAATATGAGAGTAAAGCCAATTTGGAGAGACGACTGAAACTTCCTATAGTGAGTGAGCGATTTGATTTAATGTAGAAGTATACAATTCAGATACACTCATTGTTAAGTGTTGGCTTGATGGATGTCTCTGGAGAGGTTTGTGCTTCTACACAAGGGGATTCCCCAACATTTCATATTCATATTTACGATTCAGATCATACATGTTCTGTAACTGAACATTCTAATCGATCTTGACATGCAACACCATAAATTTTAGGAGAGTTATTCATGGACTTTCTTGGTGACTTTGTCTGTTTGTTCAACCTACGAGTGTTGGAATAACTATGAAGCATTTTAGTGTAAAGATTATTAAAATGTTATGGCTGAGTTATTTAAACGATTGGGCTGAGTTATATTAAAGACACGGTTGAGTTATTCGTAACAATACAGCTGAGTTATTTATACGATTGGGTTGAGTTATATTAAAGATACGGCTGGCTTATTTCTGCAATGCGGCTAACTTATTTGTATCGTTTTCATGTGGACAGATGGATTATTGGAAATCATATAGGACACTGAAATTTGCAAGGGAAATCGATGAGGAAAATCTTGAGAATGTGTTTGAAAACTTACCTTCTTACTTATACATGATAAGAAGGACAAATATGGGTACAATTACGTGTCTTCAAAGTGAGGGGTAGGTACATAACCGATGACCCCCAAAAAGAAAGAAAAGAAAAAATCGAAAATAAGATGGCAGAGATGGACTGTATCAACATCATTGTCCATTGAGTTTGAGATTTAAAAGATTCATAAAACAAAGAAGAGAAAAAAGAAAGGGATCAAGAAAGACTTTATACAGTGTATGCAGATTTGCAGGAGTTGAGCCCATGTGTCCTTTGATCGATACTCCCAAAGTAAAGTCTGCACTTTATTTTTATGAAAGAAATGAGATTAGTAGAGGGATGAGTCAAATTAGTATTTGTTGAGTTGCTGACATAATGAATTTGGTTGTTATACTAGGATAGGTCATATAGATTCTTTTTGATCAACATTATTTGATGTGGTTGCAATATAGTATAGGTGATACTTATACTTATGAATTATGTGAGTTCCCACTTTTCAAACCTCTTTCACATTTTACCTTTGTTTTGCTTGAGGAAAAGCAAAATGTTAAGTCTTAGGGGAGTTGATATACCTTATTATTTACCAGTTTTAGACTATTATTTGGACCCTATTTGGAGTCTACTATGTGTGTATAAACTGTGTTTTAGAGTCTTTACATGTCCAAGTACGTTTTAGAGCATTCAAAAGAGATATCCAATAGCTGTTCACATTCATCTAAGTATGAGTTGAAGTCAAGCATGACCATCAATCGACGGAGCATCCTTACCGTCGATCGATGGCCCATTAGCAGAGTATTGGCCGACTTCAAATCTAACTCAAGACGAATTATGAGAATGCCCCTGGACGATTTTTGACCCAATTTATATGAGTTCTTCCATTGTTTAGGCAGGAGAGAGACCCATGTTTTATTTTACACCTTTTAGTTTTTTTTTTTTGCATTGAGCTTTTTAATAGTTTAGGGAGAAGATTTGAACTCCTTCAGAGATTTGTATTGGAACCCCATTTATTATTATATGCATTATATTATTCAGTTATCATGTTTTCTTTGATCATGTCAGAGTAATTCACCTGTTAGATTTAGGGTTCATAATGTTACTGATGAATTATCCCAAAATAGGATTGTTAGGATAAATAGTATTAATCTTTGGAATTGTGTTTAATGCTTGCGTCCTAGAGTGGCTAACTAGGAGCCTGAACTTAGGACATGGATAACTGTGAGAGTAGATTTTGTACCAGAATTGATTTCATTGAGCTAGGTTGTTAGATGCATGCGAGAGCTGGTCTAATTAACATAGTGGATGAACTTCATGTCTGATTAGCATCGATCGACACCAGTCCGTAGCTATCGATTGACGGTGCACTTCTCTGTCCGCATACGAGATTTAGGACAAGAGGGGGTCAGAATAGTTAACATTTATTGTTCTTGCATATTAATAATTCTGTGCATCCTATCCATTATAATGCACTTGCCTGAAATCCTATATCTACCGATTTTTCCATATTTGCATTCGCTTTAGTATTTTAGATACTTTCCTATTCTTCATAGACTTACAACCAAAACTAATATTTATTGTTCGCCTAGCTTAACCATTAGAGTGAACAAAAATTATTGTGTGCTCTTGCTCTTTGTGGATTCAATTCTTAAGTATTGCAATTTGACATCTCTTGGCAAGAGTAGTTCGTCGGGTTAATTTGATAGATGCATATTAAGAACACAAACCTTAACCGGCATGATGTCACTACTTCCTAAGAAGTGATCTTATAACTTGTCGATGAGCGGATCTAAAAGGAATCTAGAGATTCTAAGGTTTGGAGATCTCTTCGCTTAAACTTCACATTAGGCAACGATACGAGAGTAAAGCTGATTTGGAGAGACGACTGAAACTTCTTACAGTGAGGGAGCGATTTGATTTTAATGTAGAAGTATCCAATTCGAAATACACTCATTGCTAAGTGTTGGCTTGATGGATGTCTATTGGTCGCTCTCTATGAATTTGATCCTAAGTACTTCAATTTGACCTCTCTTGGCAAGAGTACTTCGTAGGGTTAATTTGATAGATTGCATTATTAAGAACACAAACCTTAACCCGCACGCTGTCAAATTGACACCATTGACGGGGAGCAAGAATCGCCATTAGATTTATTTTCTACGTTTAGTCTAGGCTTTTCATACTGCAATTTACTAATAATTTATTTTTTCTTATCTTTCAGGTGCATGCCAACTGTACTAGAAGCAACAAAAACAAGGAATTAATCTTCTCAGATCCAGTTGCAATCAAACATTCAATCCGCAAAAAGATACATGAAGTATCGATCGGACAGCAGCTGTTATCAACTCGCGATCGACGCTATTCACGACTAACATCGATCGACAACATCAACACGACATCGATCGACATAGTTCACAAGTTCAGATGGTTGCGAATTTAATTTTTGTTCGACATGAGAAAGGAGACCTTTATATGACTTGAACGGTCATCTGCGTAATGACAACATGTTAGAGAATTGATGATCATGGAGACCTAGCAATCCGTGAACCAGAGTAGAGCAACACGCTGCATTAAGCATTCGACTTGAAGCTAATGGCACTAAGCTGCTTAACGATATGTCATACTACAATCGCTTCAGACCCAGTCTGCTGCTAACAGAGCCGCTCATTCTCCTCTGGTCCTCTAGAACGAGGCTTTGAGATCAAACTGTCTTTCTTCGCACCTGTTACGCAGATACCTCTACGACATGGACCTCGGCGTCATGAGCATCTTCACATGATCATCTGAGCGGGTTGAGATCTTGTTATATGCTAGTTAAAGCCAATGGCACTCCGTCCTTGCAGACTATATGTTTTGTAAGCTCTTCAAGTACTCACTTGCTGGAGTAGCTCTCATTAGCTTAAGCGAGCCAACCACCATGATCTCTTAGACATCCTGGACATCACATCTAGAATTCGCATTCCTGACGCCAATTTCTTTGATGATATGCGCAAGCAGGGACTTGAGAAGCAGAATCGCCATCATTCACACATGAAACTGGAGAATCATCCTGCTAAGCTCCTCGGTTTACGACTCACAAGTCCTACCAGAGAGAATTCCGCACAGCCACGGTCTTAACACGAGGTGCGAACTACTTAGCACTTCTTCAGTACGGTATTTATATGCATGCTACAGATGAGATTTGTAGACACAATCTAGTGAGGGAATTTCATCATTAGGAGCTCCAAAGAAGCAACAAAGCTTATGAGACTTAGCGTCTAGCAGCATAACACCAAAGATATCACTGATTATGAGAGGAAGAAATCAGCTCAACTTGAGCAAGGAGCATATAGATGAAGTCAAAGCAAATCCAAGACATAATTTTTAGAAGTTTATCAGGATAGCAAGAGAAGAAGAAGGAAGCAAGAAGAAGAAGAGAGATAGAAGAAGAAGAAGATAGGAAGAAGACGATAGAAGAAGAAGAAGATCAGAAGATCAGGAAGAAGAGAAGAAGAAGAAGAACGTGGAAGAGAAGAAGAAGAAGCAAGAAAGAAGAAGAAGATAGAAAAGACATTTTGTTGCGTGAACTATGTTGTAGTTGCTCCGTATGGTGGTAATAGACAACAAGAAGCTATGTTGCACAGAGTATTGGATCAGCATCAGCAGCATCAGATGACTCTGTGCATTTAATGGAAAGATAGATGCTCTTTACATCAACGCTCAACACAATTTTAGACTCTCAGCACTCATGTCAGAGTGGTAGAGAATCAAGTGGTCAAGACAAGTGAGGCCATTCAGAGACATGAGACCTTGATAAGGAGAAGGGAATGCTGGTCAGAAAACACCACGTCAGTTTCATTGATAGGTGATGATTTTCGGCAAGAGTAAGAAAGACACAGCTCAACAGTACCAGGCTCACTACACAGAAACTTGAAACCTGACTGGTACTGATAAAAACTTGCTCTTAGATGTGTGGCCAAGTGAGTCCTCGATTAAGCCATCTTTTCTTAAAATGACACAATCATATATGGTTTGAGCGTACTTATCAGACTAATATTTCCTCCGGGTACTTACCGAGTACATTCTATATCCAAACCAACAGACTATGTCTGTTTGGAAGAGAAAGAGTGGCTCCACTGAGCCACAACTTTGCACGACGTCCATGGAGCTGTTAGTACATCTGGATAGGACGAGGAACGTTAAATCTTTAATGGGAAGTTCATCTTCTCCAACTATGTCCTCTCAGAGGCAGAATCTGAAAAGGCTAATCAAAGAGCAGTAAAGCGAACTCGACGATCATGAGGAACCTCCTATTTACAGAGGTTGAGAAAGTCTCTTGACTCCTTGAATCCTTACACGTACAAGTCGATGTTCTTGGATCAATAATGGTAGTGTCAGTGCTTTAGGTGAAGTATTAAGGATCAAGCATGAGTATTGAATCTATATGCATGTGACAGAAGCTCTCATCCCTACATGTTGAGATGGAAGGTTACTTTGCGTACAACTTCATGCATGAGAGACATGAGGACTACTCTATATCCGTTTGAGATGGATTGCTCGACTAGTGGACATGACGCTGCGAATCCGATGTATTCGGCCGAGTATTTGCGTCCAGGATGTGTCTGTAATCTGTGAAACTGCAGAAGTGTTCAAAGACGTGAGCTTGGCTCATCTTCTAAGAATAGAAAACACTGACCAGACGGATCTCACTTGCTAGCGAGAGAGGGAGAGAACCAAAGATTAATTTCTCCCATGTAGATCAACTATGAACAGATGGATGTATACTCTTCGGAGAGAATCGGTCTCATTTGATCTATAATGTTTGAAACCGGACGTGGCACCGACTTCGCTATAAGCTACTGATTGATTGTGGTTGGACGCGGTTCAACTCGCGTCAAAGAGAGTTTTCTATTTAAGAAAAAACAATATATATAACCATATATTTACCTTTATATGACTGTCTAATAAGCTTAATATCTACGTATAATGTATTTACACTTTTCTCATTCTTATTAACTCGAAAAAATGAACTATGAACATAAACCATCATAACTATATATATACAATAAAGATAAATAAGTGCAATACTATGTAAAACTCAAATGATTAAAAACTCAAACGCATTGATGTAAATTACCGTATTATACTCTATTTATTCAATTAAAGTCTCATATTTATGAATATGTCAAAATAAGAATAACTATGCATGAAATACTAAATTTAATAAATTTGAAACACACATACTTACTTATATGTTAATGTTTTTAGAACCGAGTTTTAAAGTTGACCCGGTCCATCTGGTTTTTTACTGGTTTGTGCCAGTTTTATCCGTTTTTCGTAAATCAGAGTTTTAAATTGAACCGTACTCGGTTTCTTTAGCGAGTCCACGTCAGACCGGTCAACCGGCCGATCCGATCCGGTCTTTCAAAACTCTATGTCTAAAAATTAGTTATAAATAGATGAGTAGCTGAACACAATAAGAATTGAGAGACAAAAATAACTATTTCTCTGTTATGAACCAGATGACATTGTGGATGCATACCATTGGATTACGATGGAACCTGGATCGACCAGTGGATGGATCCGGACCGACCCGACAGAATCTCACCGACTCAGCAAAGGAATATACATCGACCAGATATGCGATAGGATCATCACAGAGACTTCCTTTCCCATAGTCAGATTATGTTTCTCCTTTTCCATGTTTACTCACTTGAACTGTTTATCTTTCATTTCATCTAGTTGTAACTCGCTCACTCATATATAAGGGCACATCGATTCAGAATCAATCAACAGAATACACAAGTTCCCCCATCTTTCAGTTTCCTTAACACCGTTAATCAGCATGCTACGTCTCTTCATTAAACCCCTAAGCTAATACTCAGCGCCGCCCTAAAAACCTAATCTAAAACACACCATATCTCTATCACCATAAAAGCTTCTTCACATCATCTGTTCATATCCTCTCTTCTTCTAAATCAGAAACCACTAATCAATCCGAGAGCACAACCAGCCGGCACACACGGACGTCACGCGTACGTCCTGACCCGCATATGTATCACAACCCGGCGTACGGTCCTTCGCACCCCGTACTCGTCCTGCCATCCGCGTACGTCTCGCACCCGCGTACGTTCACACTCCGCGTACTTCTCTGAACCAGCGTACGTCACATACTCGCGCACGTCCACAAACTCGCTAGCTATCTTACGCATCCGTTGATAGAGGTTACCTGTACCCACGCGTACGTCCAGGCCTGATCGCGACACACACACCACCCAGAGATAGAGATGTTACTCCGCACCCCGCGTACGTCCCTGACCTGTCCGCGTACACCAAGAGGTTACCCCGCGTACGATACCAGTACGATCCACGCCGAATGACGAACGACACACCCCGAACCAGAAATCAGCACCCGATAGAGTTTCTCAGAGCCCGAAATTACATACCAGACCAACGTTCACACCCCGAACCAGCACTCTGATAGCACTCCAAGTATCACCCTATCAACCCGCCCGACACATCCTACGCAAACCGTGACAGCCCTCTCCGGTGTCCGTTCAACCCGTCTAAACCTAAAGGTAACCCTAAAATCCCCTAACTCACATAAAATCATTCATACTATAGTTATAAGACAGAACTAAGCAATATACGACAGACTACTATAATCTTATCGACGATGAGCTGACTTAGTCTCACAACAAGAGTGAGAGAGCGCGTCCCAGAACCCAAATGTCACAGTGACTGGGTAGGCTTGCTAATCAAATATACACCAATCACAACACCACTCTATAAATTCTCCAAACACCATTAAGGACCTAAGCAATCTCTCATCACACACATAAACACACCCCTTAAATTTAGGTTTGCTAGAAATGAAAAAAATATGATTGATTGCCCTTGATCAACGAGTGCTGAACACGCCGAATACTATAACACAAATCTCTCTCTCATACCTACCAGCACTGACAACTCCTCACTGCGTGAAGTGAAGGCTAAATCACACCTCTATAATCAAACTTACTGAATAGAAGTTTCATTCTCAAACATAACTGATTAGTTATCTACTAGCATAACTCAACATTAGGTTTTATCACTAATCTATTTATTCGGAAAAAAGATCTATAAATCGAAATACATACTTGCTTAAAAACTGAGTTATAAAAACAAGCATATAATCGTAATGGTTCGATTACTAAGTTTCATGAAACTAATATACGAATCCATATGCAATATACGATGTCTAAAAACCAATCAATCTGGATTTCAATATGCCCCTAAATAATCTTAGGAGACAATTATCTACCAATTTTATATGCGGCACTAGATGCAAAGTCATATTGAAATCAAATGGACTCCGTGAATGCCATAAACTAAAGATAAAAATAGCAACGAGCAAGGATAGATTCAGCCTATACCTAATTATAATCTCCATCATCTCTTACAGAAGTCCTAAAAGCACCAATCAGACAAACCATTCGGACCTTTTGGACATAAACTTAAACCAATTATGATCACCCAGAGAAATCGTAGATCTTACGACCCAACAAAGCCTAACTTATGACTCCAGACCTAAGGGAAGAACCAATTCCTGTTCCACAAGTGATCTTATAATCGTCTGCATGGAACATAACTCGACCATTACACAAAATTAAAAAATCTGACCTGACAAGATATATTATATTCGAAAGTCATAATTACCTATGATTCCCAGAATTCATCTTACTTCCGACGTCACAGTAAGTAATTGTGTTTGTTTATAACCAAACTCTACAACTCCATATAATATGCCTCATAAAGTAAACGTTATTCACGCCTTAACAACCATCACCCTCCAATAACACACGACAACTATATATCGCGGTGCTCGGCAGCCTCATCACTCGCGTCCTCCTCATTCTACTCCCGCGACTGTCGATTAGCACTTAACAGGAACACTTATCCATCCCTTTGTTGACTTCGCCATCAAACGACTCACCTAATAGAACACGCCGTAGCGCTATCAACCGATGACATCTCCACACTACGTCATCCACTTCCTTCAGACTTCCCATATCCTTCTATACGCACAATGACATAAAACCGCATCTACTCCTATGCTACCTGCATCAGACTTCCTCATGACATCCCACATCTCAAATACCCTCACAAAACATACAACTCCACCGTTCTCACCTCTACCACCACTCCAACAATAATCCCCTCGCACCGATAATATCAGGATCGCCAACACGTGTCTGTAATCACACTACCCATTAGTCCTCTGACCAATGCATGATCCTCAATAATTTGAAAGTCTAAACTCTTTGGTCAATATACCTAATCCAAATATCCACTACTCGATCTTAATACCCGCAATCGTCCAGCTCCCTGACACAAATATTCACTCTGTCCCCTCTCTATATTCTACTTTATCATCATACTGCTATCTTAACACGACACTTCTCATACTCCCTGTTCGCGCCACTCCCTCGACCATCAGTATCTACCTCAACAACGCTCTACCCCTAGTCGACACCACATTAAGCTCGCCGCATATGACACGCGTACAAGCCCATACTTACACATCCGCCGTCACTACACACATCCATTCTTCTCTATCTCTGCATGAACCTAGAGCAAGATCAGCATGACCACAACAACTATTAAAAATAACGACGTTATTGAATAAGAAATGGTTGAAATGAGACTTTACCATAAGCCAAACTCTCCACGACTTATAAACTTAAAAACAGGTCGAGAACCCTTGAAGCCCATCATTTGTCCGATAAAAATGATGAAGAAGATTTCAAATCATAAGAAAGATGACCTCTCACTATGAATGCATCCAGATGTTTTTAAAAAACGCAATTCGACTGGTTCATTACCACTTAGGCCTCACTTTTATGAACAGAAACATCAATACGGATAGTGCGCATATTAATTAACAGACACCGAATAATAACACCAAGTGCTATTTCACCACATAAATGAAAAGATCACAACCACATTTTGACACTACTATACTAAGTCACTATGATGGTTTCCACATTGAACCAATGGGCAAAGGAAACAAAATTACCTTTCAGATTATAAATCGTCATAAAAGCCTTATAAGAAAAGTGGTCAAAAGGGACTTACCTATAATTCTCGTCTTGACTATGCCTCAAGGATCAGTTAATGTGATAAGCAATAGCCATGTATCATGAATACACGAAATTAGCACTTAATGCATACTGATTAGCCATCCAACGTCTCCAAACCATTGATGCAAAAGTAAAATATTACAAAGTGCACAAGATTATCCCGTAAAAATCTCACGTTGTGCTGTAACACTGTGCACAAGGGAATCACTTAGCTCTATTGTCCTATAAGGCCACGTGTATGATATGACATAGTCAGGTCCATGAGGGTGGAAGTGGAGACAAACCGAAATCTACCATGAACATACTACAATCACGTGTGATAAGGTGCCCATATTGGTTGTGTGCCGAATTCAGGCCATAACCTAATGCCACTGCCGAATCTTTAAAATACAATACCCACCAATTCTAAGTGCTTGAGGACACATGATTCTACATGTCTCAGATTAATATGCATCAGGCATATAAGTGAGCCACATAGAATATTCTCATCTTAGATTAGGTCAATTAACCAGACATAGCCATCTTAAGAGAATCTGATATAACCACACGACATATGTGCCACTTAGATGAACCATCAGAAGATATTGAGGATATCTCGAGTAGCTTTAATAATGGCAATCGTATGCTCGCAATCTCTGCATAACTCCAACATCTATATATCATCCCACGAAATTTATCTTTTATTAACTATATCGTCATTTGAGCCAAACCATGGTGTGAATTATATTAGTGGCGCCAAGAAAACACAAATTTACCAAGTGATAAGCTAATCTGATCATCAACATTGAAAGAGAAAGTTTAAGCCTGCTGTATATACGAAAGAGCCAATTATGGTATCAACCTCATTGTCTGGCTCAAGATCCTCGAGACTGATTTACAAATATTAGACCGGTCCAAATGATCATGAAACAACGCTAGACAGAACTAGATGCCCAACACATTGACTCCGAAAATTATTACGCATTTGCACCAAAATAGTTTGTAGTCCTAGAAGAGACACAATCAAGTGCTACAGTAGTCTATATAAAGATAGACCAATAATGTTCATTACAAGATCAGGACCTACGGTAAGATAAAATGAAATGGGCATAGAAATGATTAAAATTCCGATGTCATAAATGGAAAACCATTCCAGACATTAGAAAATGTGATCGACCACAATATAAGATACCCACACAATGGACTTTGGGACGCCCAAATCCATGGTACTTAAGCGTCGTTTTGGGGTACGCCAAACACCATTTATATAAAGGTCTTAAGATCTGCCAATCAAACCTATGGTATGTCATGAAACACAATGGAACGCATAAAAAAGGTATCGATACCCCAACTGATATATAAGAAAGCGCAAACAATGCGGTAGCACTTGAATATAAAGCAATGATCATGAACCCACGGTGTGAGTACTCCATGAATTACGAATCATAAAGATAGTCTTATAATGGTTAAAGAAAATGTGGGGCTTAAAAGATTTAAAGAACCATAAAAAGGG
>CAJHQP010009207.1:0-23377 GCA_905132765.1 Moricandia arvensis
GCGGGCTTGGGTGGCCCATTATCCGTGGGTGGTCGGGGCGTTATAAACGTGGCTAGCAAGTATCTTGTTGATAAGCTTCGTTTGTCAAGACTCCACACCCTCGTTCATACGACTCAAATGGGTCAATGATGAAACCGAGCTTAATATAGATGAGCAAGTGGTGATATCCTTTAGCATTGGCAAGTACCATGATCAGGTTAAGTGTGATGTTGTGCCCATGCAAGCCGGCCATCTACTTCTTGGTAGGCCGTGGCAGTTTGACAAGGAAACCATTCACCATGGCTTAACCAATGTCTACAGCTTTAGCCACAACAATAAGAAACATACCTTAGCATATCTCAGCCCCCAAGAGGTCCATGACATGCGGAAGGAAATGTCCCAGACCAACAAGGTAAGTAAGACTAACCTTTATATTACTTCTGGTCAAGTGATTAAGTCCTTACATCATGAAACGCCAGGTGCTACTAATGGTCTTTAAGGAAGGTTGTTTTGCAGGTTTTGAGGTCCAGGGAGTTACCAGCTGAGGTACAAGACCTTATGGAGCTGTACAAAGATGTCTTTCCTAATGAGATTCCATCCGGCTTACCCCCAATCCGTGGCATAGAACATCAGATTGATCTTGTACCAGGGGCACCCTTACCCAACCGAGCTGCCTACCGTGTTAACCCTGAGGAAGCCAAGGAGATGGAGAAAGCAGGTCCAAGACCTTATGGGCAAGGGTACATCCGTGAGAGTCTTAGTCCATGTCCGGTTCCGTTCCTACTAGTTCCCAAGAAGGACGGATCATGGCACATGTGTGTGGACTGCCGAGCCATCAGCAATATAACCATCAAATACCGGTATCCATACCTAGATTAGATTATATGTTGGATGAACTAAGTGGGTCTACTGTTTTTTTTCTAAGATTGATCTCAGGAGTGGATACCACCAAGTTTGCATGAAGGAAGGAGACGAGTGGAAGACTGCTTTCAAAACCAAGCAAGGCTTGTATGAGTGGCTAGTGATGCCCTTTGGTCTCACAATGACCAAAAAACTTTCATGCGACTCATGAACCAGGTTCTTATACCTTACATCAGTAAGTTGTGGTCGTGTACTTGATGACATACTGTGGGAACCGAAATTCGCACTGTCGATTTCCGTTGAATTAGGAACGCAGGGTAAACCCTAGTTTCCCAGAGGTCCCGGATATCTGCTAAACCACATGCCAATCGATCAGAATACAAAGTACATATGGAAAACAAAGTAAGAATCGAAAAGAGAGTAATAGATGTCTTATTCCGAATTTTCGTTTGAGCGTTTACAACAGGATATGAGCCTAGGCTATGAGATCTGTCGGCGAGATCTCTAGTTCTAATAACCTAAGACTGCAAAACCCTATTTGAGTCGCAGCTCGAATAACAAAAACGGAAAGTTGCCTAAATGCTCTAAGTGCTAAGCTATGTTTGTTCTGAGTAGAGATTTCTGTGTCTCCCTTGCATCATCACCCTCGAATACCTTATATACTCCTCTAGAGGCAGTTTGCTCTTCCCCTTCTGCCCTTGGTCGAATTTATCGCTTCGTAGAAATATTCCTTTTTTCCTCGATCTTTATGATTGTCTTCGGAAACTTAACATTTATCCTTTGATCTCGACATTTATCCCTTCGAACTTAACATCTATCCTTTCCTGCAAAATAAAAGATAAACCGTCACAAAGTTTGGGCTAGATTTCGGATAAAATCGCTAGTGGACTTTTAGCCGAGCTTTAGACCTCGTCGGGCCGTTTTCTGGCTTAGGCGTTTCCACGATTTATCGAGATAACATTATTAAAACGACATAGCAGAGAGTTAGGATCTTTCGTATGGGACGTGTGACTCTAGGTGTTTAGTTAACTGTAATTGTCTCATACGATCACCCGATCCTTTCTCGAGAAAATGAGTTCTTTCGGTAAGGTTCCACTGTCAATCCTGATCGAGATGGAACAAGGATAAGTTTGATCAAGTATCAAAAGAGGGAGTTTAACAAGGACGAGGTGAAACTGGATTGATTTGATCCGACTTGCCAAACGAGCGAGTCAGATTTCTGGTGTCATCTAACTCGCCATCGTGACGGGTTGGCCTTGTCCAACTCGCCATACATGCGAGTTGGCCAGTACGGATTAACCAACTCCCCATACGGGCGAGTTGGGTGAGCATGGACCAGCCAAATCACCCGTATGGCGAGTTAGACAAGGGCCAACTCGCCGTACGGGCGATTTGGCTGGTCTGTTCAGTCCAACTCGCCATACGGGCGAGTTGGTCGTTTCGTGTGGACCAACTCCCCCGTATGGCGAGTTGGCCTTGTCTAACTCGCCATACGGGCGATTTGGTTGGTCCATTGCTCACTAACTCGCTGTATGGCGAGTTGGTTGATCCATACTGGCCAACTCGCCATAAGGGCGAGTTGGTTGATGCGTGCTGACCAACTCGCCCGTATGGGGAGTTGGCCAATCCTGTTCCTTTCTTTAGAGTTTTGGCCCGGAGACTTTCGTTAAGTCAATTTTGAGGCTGCATTCGTATAGAAACACGATTTTTAGATGCTGATTTTGAATACCGTTTTGACCCCAACAGTTAGCCCCCCAACTCGCAAGTTTCGGGCTCGATTTTGGGGGCGAGTTGAGCGTGTTTAATCAGATTTCCGCGGTAAAAATTGTTTTTCTCAAAAGTTTTTTCCGATTATTTTAATGCGGAAATCCTTCAGCCTTTGTTTTTTTTTTTTTTAAATATAGCCTCTAATTTCTCATTTTCTCCACACACTCTCTAATTTCCTGAAGTGTGCTTTTCTTCTTAGAAAGAATTTTTTCTTCGCCAAAATGTCTTCTTCCAGCAACCTTCATAGGAGTGATGATGTCGAAATGGGAAACACTGATGGTGTGAATCCGTTGGATCTTCCTATCGCTGGAGCCGTCCCGGCTCATATTACAGAATTCCTTGCTTTTCAGAACGAGTTGGCTCGTAGCTGAGGCCGAGGAGACAGTGAACCCTGCACTTATTACACCTCGAGATCTGTAGCTCCAGTGGATACCTTGGCCTTGAGGTTCCCCCGGTGGGCGATGTTGTTCATATAGAAGAGGAGGTTACCGCGCATGCGTCAGCATCCGAAGTTCAACCGTCGGGTTCCTCTACGACCCCGGTTAAGGTTGTCGATGTGGAGCCGGTTCATAAATTGATGGCTCCTCCCCCAGTCAAGAAGACGATCGTCTTGGGGTGTCTGCGCCTAGCACGATCCCGGATTCTACGACAAAGGGTCGTAAGAGACCCTGCGTTAACCCATAAGCGTATAAGAAGAGGAGATGCACCCATGAGTCTGAAACTGACCCTCTTCCCGCTACGGTTTCAAGACATCGTGCTAAGGTATAGTTTGAAAACATCTTCTTCCTTTTTCGTCCCTTTCTCCTTTCCGTGCGTCAACTGATTCTTTCCCTTTTTCCCAGTTTATCTTGTTGATCGATGGGATGATAAATAAGTGCGGTTTGGGAGCCGGCCGTCTTGCTAAGGAGTTGGCGAATCGCGAGAGAAATCGTTTCAGTTTCAAGGAGGTTGACGGTTATCGAGGATGCCCATTCCCTTAAGATAGTCCGCTTCGAGTGTCGGATCAGTGAGTTGGAGCGGGATCTTGGGAAGACTTCTAGCTCGTTTCTTAAAGTGAAAGAGGCGAAGATTTCTAAGTCTTCGGAGCTGCACCGACTAAAGCGTAAGATCAAGAGTGAGGAGGGAATAGTCGGTTAGTGCCAATCGACGAGGGCCCGGGAGATCGTTCGTGCTGAGTTTCGGACCTGTCTGTCCATGATCGCTGACTTCCTTGACTCGTTGGCGGCTTTCCACGTTAGGGAATTGGTCCTAGCGAAGCATCGAGGGAGGGATGCCAATAGGTCCAGTTGCTTAATGGTGATGCGCCTCCGTCTCCGCGAACTGAGAATGGCAAGCTTTCTGCTCGCAGAGCGGAGTTAGCGGACGCGGAAGGGGACTTCACCTGATCCTCGCAGGCCTGAAGTTCCAAATGTATCTTCCCGTATTGCTCAGACGGTGCTGACGGTCAGGGTACTGCAGCCAACGAAGGTGCATGCGAGGAGGTTCCGAATGCGGAGGGGATGAATGGTGAAATTGAGGCTATGCGTGCGGAGCACGATTGAGTTCGCAGTCTCGTATGAGACTTTATTTATTTAAATGTTATTTGTTTGTGTTTTGATCCAGCCGAGTGTGGTCGTATTTTTTTCTCGGGATTGGCTGCTTGTGGCTTGAATCCCAGTCGCTTCTGCGACTCCCCTTTTTTTAAATGAACTTTTTCCTTGTTTCCTAAGGTTTTATCGAGTATTTTATGGGGAAATAGATTTGGACTTTAAGTATAGAGGAGAGGATACGAGTTGTCATCTCGCTCTCAACTCTTTTGCTGATCGTCCTATTCGTTGCTCGTACTGGGTGTTTGAAAATTTCCAAGCTTTCGAGAGCGATTAAATATGGGCGAAGAGACATGCTTTTAGGATCTCGTATCTTTTTGATATCATGCCTTGAGACGTTAGAGACCAGTGTGCTGGGTTTTGGGCAAGACCTAGGTCTAATCACAGTTCTAGGGGGTGCGGTGACTACTCTGACTTACGTCTCAAGTAGCGTTTTCGACCTGATTCCGTACCGCTTTAGAGTCCGCGATACGTTCTCGGCTTAGGTGACTCGTATGGTAGGAATAGAGCATCTCATCGGGGACAATTTTTAAGCCTCCCGAAAGTGCTGACCAAAATTTTTGGATTTCTTTATAGCGCTATTTACCCTTTTTGTCAAGTGTTTGAGAGCTATCTCGACGAGATGGCTTAGTTTGTTTAGGATGTTTTTAAGAGTTTGTTGTGATTAACAACAAACTTATTGGTGGATATTACCTGTTTTGATTCTTCGCGAAGGATACGTGTTAAGAAGGTGTGCGTGTTTTATACTCGTTAGATAGCCTGTTTTTTAAGTGTTAGTATTTAGAGAAAGGAGTCCTTCAAGCGTTAGCGACATCTCGCTATGTTGGAGGTTGAATTTTGCGTTGATTTTTGGGAGTTTTTCCGAAAATTTCGGAAAAAAGATCGAATCCGGAATAGTTCCGAGTTTTTTGGGAGTATACAAGTATACGTATACATACCCACTCCCCCCTTTTTGATGAGGGGGACAGTTGGGCTCGTCTTGCGACGAACTGCCTACGTACCCTTTTCGGGATCAAGCCGTCTCGTAGTTGGTGCTAAGCATTGTTTTAGTGGTAGTATTTCTGTCGGTGCATCGCATCCAAGTTCTCTGAATTTTGATATCCTGCATATTCACGATTTCGTATGAGCCCGGTCGGACGACCTTTGTTACTTTGTAGGCTCCTTCCCAGTTGCTCTGATTTTTCTAGCGTTCCGTTCGGCGTGTTCTGGAAAACTTTTCGAAGGACTAGCCACCTTCTTTGAATCTTCGGCTTCGTACGTTAGCGTTATAGTACTTTGCAGCCGCCTGTTGATAATTTGGATTCGTATAAAGGGCCTGATCCCGACGTTCATTGACCAAGTCGAGCTCGTCGAGCATCATCAAGATTGTGTGATCTTCTCGTTCTGGAGTAACCTTCTGTGCACTCCGGGAAACTCGAACTCCGCTGGAATCATGCAATTTGCTCCGTATATGAGGGCGAACAGGGGTTCTCCCGTTGTACGTCTCGGAGTTGTGCGATGCGAGCATATGACTCCTTCAAGTTCGTCGGCCCATCTCCCTTCTTGGCGTCTAAACGTTTCTTGAGTCCATCAGGATGGTTTTATTTGTAGTTTTGGCCTGGCCATTACATATTGGGTATCTAGGGGTTGACTTTTGTTAGTCGAATCTTCCATTTTTCGCAGAAGGCCTTGAATCTAGTCGAAATGAATTGAGACCCATTGTCTGTTTACGATTTTGTACGGGACTCCAGCTGTCTCTAAACGATATTTTTCCATATGGAGCTTTCGAGTTGAGCGTCCTTAATGCTTGCGTAGGAGTCTGCTTCCGCCCCACTTGAGATGAAGTCGTCAGACCAGCAATAACCTTTTTGTTTCGACCTATGCATGGGCCCGACTATGTACATCGACCATCGCATGATGGTATGGTGCCAAGATTGATGAGAGAACCTCTGCTGGTTGATGGATAGTTTGGGGCGTGCCTTTGGCACTTTTTCGCATTTCGCTGCAAAATTTTCACCGTGTTTGATCATCGTTGGCCAGTAATGTCAGTGGCGTTTATTTTGACTGCGAGAGATCTTCCGCCAGAATGATTTCCACAAAAACCAGAATAGACTTCTTCCATTATCTTTCGTGCCCTTCTCCTTATACGCAGGTCATGAGTGCCCTGAAAATCTCCACTTGTTATAGTTCTCCGTCAATCAATACGTATTGCGCGGCTTGGGTTTAATTTTTGGGCAGCCCGTTTTTCTTCCAGGAGTGTCGATAATTAAGACGACGTCACCGAGACCTCGTCGGGCCGTTTTCTGACTTAGTCGTTTCCATGATTTTATAGAGATAACATTATTAAGACGACGTCACCGAGAGTAAGGATCTTTTGTACGGGATGTGTGACTCTAGGTTCTTACTTAACCGTTATCGTCTCATACGATCGACCTGATCCTTCTTGAGAAAACGAGTTCTTTCGGTAAGGTTTCCAATGTCAATCCCAATCGAGACAGAACAAAGATAAGTTCAATCAAGTATCAAAATGGGGAGTTTAACGAGGACGAGGTGAAACTGGATTGATTTGATCCGACTTGCCGAACGAGCGAGTCAGATTTCTTGTGTCATCTAACTCGCCCGTTTGACGAGTTGGCCATGTCGTGCCTACCAACTCGCCCGTACGGCGAGTTGGCCTTGTCCAACTTGCCGTACGGGCGACTTGGTCGTGTCATGCCATCCCAACTCGCCGTACGGGCGAGTTGGTTGGTCTGTTCCGTCCAACTCACCATACGGGCGACTTGATTGGTCCATGCTCACCAACTCGCCGTATAAGCGAGTTGGCCTTGTCCAACTCGCCATACGGGCGAGTTATTTGATCCGTACTGGCCAACTCGCTCGTATGGCGAGTTGGTCGGTACTGGCTGACAACCTCACCCGTATGGAGAGTTGGCCTTGTCCAACTCGCCATACGGGCGAGTTGGTTGATGCGTTCTGACCAACTCGGCCGTATGGCGAGTTGGCCTTGTTCAACTCGCCATACGGGCGAGTTGCCAATCCATGTTCCTTTCTTTCGAGTTTTGTCCCCGAGACTTTTGTTTAGTCGATTTCGAGGCTGCACTTGTAGAAAAAACACGATTTTTAGATGCTGATTTCGAGAATGCCGTTTTTGACCCCCAAGTAAGCCCCCAACTCGCAACTCGCCCGTATAGCGAGTTGGTTGATCCTTACTAGCCAACTCGCCCGTATGGCGAGTTGTTCGGTCCAGTCTGACCAACTCGCCATGCCAACTTGCCATACGGGCGAGTTGGTTGATCCGTGATGACCAACTCGCCATACGGGCAAGTTGGTCGTTCCATGCTGACCAACTCACCAATCCGTGTTCCTTTGTTTCGAGTTATGGCTCGAAGACTTTCATTAAGTCGATTTCGAGGCTGCATTCGTATAGAAACACGATTTTAGATGCTGATTTCGAGAATACCGTTTTTGACTGAACAGTTAGCCCCCCAACTCGCTAGTTTCGGGCTCGATTCTTGCGGGCGAGTGAGGGTGTTTAATCGGAATCCGCGGTAAAAATTAGTTTTTCTCGAAATGTTTTTTTCGATTATTTTAATGTGAAAAATCCTTCAGCCTTTGTTTTTTTATATAAATATAGCCTCTAATTTCTCATTTTCTCCACACACTCTAATTTCCTCAAGTTTGCTTTGCTTCTTAGAAAGAATATTTTCCCGCCGAAATGTCTTCTTCCAGCAACCTTCAGAGGAGTGATGATGTCAAATGGGAAACGCTGCTGGTGCGAATCCGTTGGATCTTCCAATCGCTGGAGCCGTCCCGGCTCATATTATGGAATTCCTTGCTTTTCAGAACTAGTTGGCTCGTAGTGAGGCCGAGGAGACAGTGAACCCCTTCACCTATTACGCCTCCGAGATATGTAGCTCCAGTGGAAACCTTGGCCTCGGAGGTTCCCCCGGTTTCCAGACATCGTGCTAAGGCATAGTTTGAAAACATCTTCTATCGATGGTTCGTGAAGGATTTCAGTACTATTGCTGCCCCTATGACCTCCGTGATAAAGAAGAATGTATCCTTTACTTGGGGTCTAGCCCAGGAAGAGTCCTTCAACAATCTTAAATATAGTTTGACCCATGCACCAGTTCTTACTATGCCTAACTTCGATAAAACTTTTGAGATTGAATGTGATGCATCAGGTTCAGGCATAGGAGCTTTACTTATGCAAGGACGCCGACCTGTGGCCTACTTCCAGTGAAAAATTGAGTGGAGCTGCCCACAATTACCTGACCTATGACAAAGAGCTTTATTCTCTAGTAAGGTCTCTTGAAACTTGGCAGCATTATCTTTTGTCTAAAGAGTTTGTTATTCATACAGATCATGGTAAACTTAAGAATCTAAGAGGTCAGACCACACTCAAGAGGAGACGTACCAAATGGTTGGAGTTCTTGGAGACTTTCCCTTATGTGATTAAGTACAAGAAAGGCAAAGAGAATGTGGTGGCCGATGCTTTGTCTAGGAGATACACTCTCATCTCAACCATGGAAGCTAAGATCATGGGTTTTGAATTCAATAAGGATTCTTATGCTACTGACCTTGATTTTCAAGAACCTTTCAGGAACACTACACAAGGGGCATTCGGTCCTTATTACCAGCATGATGGATTCTTATTCAAGGAAGAAACTATGCATTCCCAAAGGTTCCATGAGGGAACTGCTGGTCCGGGAGGCCCATGGTGGCGGCCTCATGGGACACTTTGGTCGAGACAAGACCATAAGTGTCCTCACCGACCATTTCTTTTGGCCGAACATGAAAAGGGATGTTGAGACCTTATGCGCCAAATGCATTGTCTGCCTTCAGACAAAATCCAGGTCAAATCCTTACGGTTTACATATGCCATTACATATTCCTAATCACCCTTGGGTAGATATTTCTATGGATTTTTTGGCTGGGGTTACCACAGATAAACCACAAAGACTCTATTTTTGTAGTGGTGGACAGGTTCTCCAAGTTGGCACATTTCATATCTTGTTGTTGAGGTCAAAATTGGTTACGACGGAATCAACGTCAAAAACTATCTGGGAGAATGCGTTGTTGAGGGCAAAACGGTATTCTCGAAATGAGCATCTAAAATTGTGTTTCTATATGAATACAGTCTTGAAATCGACTTTACGAAAGTCTCCAGGCAAAACTCGAAAGAAAGGAACACGAATCGACTAACTCGTCCGTATGGCGAGTTGGACTGTCCAACTCGCCATCCGGCCAAGTTGGACGGCACGGATCAACCAACTTGCCCGTATGGCGAGTTTGACAAGGCCAACTCGCCATACGGGCAAATTGGTCAGCATGGACCGACCAACTTGCCATACGGGCGAGTTAGTCAGCACGGATCGACCGACTCGCCATACGGGCGAGTTGGACGGAATGGACCAACCAACTTGCCCGTACGGCGAGTTGGAATGTCCAACTTGCCATACGGGCGAGTTGGATGGCATGACACGACCAACTCGCCCGTGTGGCAAGTTGGACAAGGCAACTCCCGAACGGGCGAGTTAGATGGCACGAGCAATCCGACTTACTCGTTCGGAAAGTCGGATCAAATCAATCCAGTTTCTCCTCGTCCTCCTCAAACCCCCTCTTTTGCTACTTGATCAAACTTATCTTTGTTCCATCTCGATCAGGATTGGCATTGGAACTTTACCGAAAGAACTCGTTTCTCGAGAAAGAATCGGGTTGATCGTATGAGATGATAACGGTTAACTAACACCTAGAGTCCCATGCCCCATACAAAAGATCCTAACTCTCGGATGACGTCGTCTTATTAATGTTATTTCGATAAAATTGTAGAAACGTCTAAGTCTGAAAACGGCCCGACGAGGTCTAAAGCTCGGCTAAAGGCCCACTCACGATTTTATCTGAAATCCAGCCCCAAGACAAACCCAAGCAGCCTATATATTCTTCAAAGAGGTGGTCCATTTACATGGTGTCCCTTGAACCATTGTGTCCTACCGAGACTCCAAGTTTCTAAGCCACTTCTGGAGGAAACTCTAGGGTAATATTGGTACCAAGTTTATGTTCTCAACCACTTGTCACCCCCAGACCGATGGCCAAACTGAGGTAGTAAACCATACTCTCTCTCGACTATTCAGAGCTATGGTCGATAAGAAATTAAGGAATTGGTTATCATGTTTACCATTTATCGAGTTTTCTTATAACCATGTTAGAAACTCTGGTACTAACCTCTCTCCTTTTGAAGTTCTCTATGGTTTTCAGCCAGATATTCCCATGAATCTTCTTGCCTTGCCGAGCCTTATGTGTCGCAGCCGAGATGGTGCAGTCAAGGCAGAATTTTTCCGGAACGTGCACCAAAAGACCAAGGAGATACTCGAAGCGAATGTGGCCAAGGTTAAGGCCCGGCTTGATAAGAACAGAAAGGAGCTGTTTTTCAAACTAGGTGTTTTGGTGTGGCTGCATATGAGACCTGAGAGGTTCCCAGAAGAGAGGAAGTCCAAACTATCACCTCGCGGGACGGTTCCATTCCGGGTCCTTGAGAAGATCAATGACAATGCATACAAGATTGAGCTTCCAAGATTTCCCCCATGTTCAATGTATCTGATTTGTCCCCTTTCCTTGCAGATGATGGCGTTCTGAGGCCAGAACCTTTTCAAGGGGGAGGGAATGATGCGGCAATCCAAGTAGAGGTTCCCATAATCAGACGTGGCCCGACTACCCGGAACGGAGCCAAGACCATAAGAGAAGGTTTCTCCAAAGCTTTCCAAGAGATTCTAGATCAAGATGGGGAAACCGGCCAAGACCTTCTGATGATTGAAGAGATGGTCCAATTGAAGATTCAAGATCAAGCTGGTCCAGTAGAGGTTCAAGGCCAAACCTGTCCAATCCAATTCAGATCACTCGCCCAGAACCGAACCGGCTGAATCATCTCCATATGCAATCTTGGTCTAGAATCAACCTCAATCCAATCCGGTTCTGAGTAATCCACATATCCCATAAAGCTAAGCATGTAAGAATTCAATTTTGATTTCAACCGGTTTATTGTTTTTGGTTTGTGGTTGTTTTGATTTTATTTTTCATTTCTGATTTTAAGAACTTATGGGAAAATTGTTTAAGTCCTTTTATTTTTGGAGTCCAATAATTAAAGGCAATTGTTTAGCCTTTGTTTAGAGTCTAAAGAGTCGGCCCTCTTGCTGTTTAGGCCTTATTTCATTGAACTTCATGTTTTTTTTGCTTCAAGACCCCTAGAAGGGAAAACCACATCGGGTGCTATATAAACCCCATATAAGTGGACTTGTAATTTTTTACCTTATGAAATATAAGAGTCTGTTTTCCCCAGCAAAGAAAACCTTAATCGCTCTCTCTAGTTCTGCGTGAGAAGCCAACATAGGAGGAGGCCAAATCTTATCAAGTTCTCATCACCAAACTTGCGATTCTTCACCATTCCATCCACCGATTCTGCTTGGGAGAGATACACATCCAAAAAAGCCGAATCCCATCTTCACTTCATCATTCATCCACTGTTCTTGTTGAGAGAGACGCATGTCCAGCAACAAGGATCCATCCATTCATATCTTTATCCCTTTTATTTGCTTAATTTTCATATTGCATAACACTTAGTTTATCAATCTTGCATCTTACACAAAAACCTATAAAAATAGTGTCTTTTTATTCATCATCATTCTTCATCTAGTTTTCATTTTGTTCATCTTAATAAACCATAAAAACTCATAAAGGTTCCTTGTGTTTCAGGTACAAATCGCATCATCCAGTTCATCCCATCCATATCGCATACACCCTAGTCCATCTGCAACACCAAAGCCAATCCATCTCAACCTCAGTTCATCCATTTTTATAGTCCGAATCTTAGGCTGTAACAGAAAAAAAATGTGTTTTGTGGTTTTGGCGGGAAAATGCGTTTTGTGGTTTTGGCGGAAATGAGTTTTTATTTTATTTTAGTGGGGAAAATGCTGTTTTTTCATTTTTTGCGTAAGTGAAAATATGATATTATGTTTATGTTTGTAATTTGTTAATTATATAAGAGGTATAATAGGCATTATATCATTTTGACATATAACTAGGATTGGATGAGGTAATAACAAAAAATAAACTATTCTCACGCTTAAAGGCTGAAAGTACAAATATAGTGCATATATTCAACTATTCCAAAAAGCATTATCCAAATTAGCATGTCAAGCGATAGTCTTCATGTGAGAAGGGTTTGAATCAAATTTAGCCTAAATTTTCTCTTCTTAAAACTCAAGATTTAGTGGGTTTGTCAAATTGAGGAACTTTTTTAATATGGTCTAGGGTTCATAGAAGAACCAAGTACACAGAGAAAGATTGAGGCAATGGTGGATGGGTATTGATTTATTTCATTAGGTTTATCTTTTCATACCTATACATGAAGAGTAAGTCTTTTCTTCTTTTTTTACAACTTTATCAGAAGAACATTGGAGAAAACATTGTCCACTTCACCTTGTTTATTTTTTATGTTTCATAAGATATCTTGTTACATATTTTAGTTTCCACTGGACCCAAGTAATTATGTGTAAACTAGACAAAGAATGTGAACATGGACTGACAATACTTCACTTGGATTCTTTAGTAGGAACTCAGATGAAAAAATTAATTATTGAAATTGTCAAAATGTGTAAGAGCATAAGCTATATCTTTTTATGTGTTGGCGTTCAATGAATATGGTTTGAATACATACTTTTTGAAAATTTATATATCATCTTCACTAGATTCCATGTCAACTTGTTTTTTTTCTTTTGAAACTATCCATGTCAACTTATTGCAGGCTTCTAATAAAGAATGAGATCAGCAGCAACACGCTTATTCTATTTTGGATCTACCATTCTCAAAGAATATGCACAAACTTCAGACATGATAAATAACCATAACCTACATGTTTGTCTTTTACCATCATAGTCCCATGATTCAGGAAAGTTTTTTTAGACAGTTTCTTTTGGAATCTAAATAATTAAAGGTAGAACAATATGAGCAGTCACGTTGTCTTATGCTTTCTTTTTGTGAAGCCATGTCCAATAACATAATAATAAGTTTGATGACTGTGGTGTGTTTTTTCTCATATTCATAAAAAGATCATTGAAAATGCACCTCCAAGGTTAAGAAAAAATCGATTTTGGGATGGTACTTTGCAAACTCTCTTCTTTATAAACAAATCACATGTTCAACAACAATTGGTTTGGACAAGAGGAAGCTTATGCTTTGAGAAAAAAAATAAAACACACAATCGAGAATAAGAGGATAAAAGCTCATCATCAATAGGTATGGGTCTTTTGGGGTTTTGAACTTACACAATTATGTAAGAAAGTACAATTATGTCAGAAGCCATAGTCAACATTTGAAATATATGTCGTATCGACAAAACCCCGTTGATATCGATCGCAACGACGCAAAGGATTAGACCCAGCTGTTCGTGACCGATTTGAAGCCCAAGTTCCACATAATTACAAGACTGCCTCTAGCCGACTTATACCTACTATTTATGTGTTTTGCCATTGTTTGGTAACACACAACATCTTTTTCCATACACAAACTATTCCACCATACTTAGAAAGCTTTTAGTAGATTTGAGAGAATATCAGAACTTTTTCAGAGATTGTATTTGGAACTCTAATGTTTTCTTACCGTATTCTATTTATGCATTCTTTTCAGATAGTTATGCCTTGCTTGATTATGTTTGAGTAGTTTTCTTTGTTAGAGCTAGGGTTTTATAGGGTTTATATGTATTGCTAATTATAGAACTGCAAGGGTAAATCCATAAGGATCCTCATCATAATTGGATATCAATGCTTGTGTTCTAGAGTAACTAACTAGAGCCCTGAACTTAGGATATAGATTAAATATGACGGTAGGATCTATACCTGATAATAATTATGTTGAGCTAGGTTGTTTAGACGCAGTTTGAAATCTGGTCTAAATTAACTTAGTGTATATATCAATTAGGACGATAATGCTTGTCTAAGTTAGTGTCAATCGGCACTCTTGCCATAGTATCGATCGACACTCGTTCTTTGCTTGCATGTCGAAAAGCCAAACCAAATATTTAGTCATTTGATTTAGACTCGCCAGCGAAAGTTGGATATATTCCATTAGTATCTGAGTTCTATGACGGTTTACCACATACCTTTAGCATCTATATAACAATACTATAAATCTGAAACCATAGATCTAGCTATTTATTCTCATAAGTTTACAATCTAACTCTCAATTTATTATTACTATTTAATGAATTTACAATTGCTGGTCTAGCTTAATATTTATTTTATATATCTATTGTATGACCACGGTTCCAGCTGGATTTGATCTCTAAATTACTACATCTGATCATCTTACTTGAGAAAGTAAAATTGCTCATAGGGTAGTCTGAGTGATATCAAATTTGGTGTTGTTGCCTCTGAGCACTAGAATTCGCCATTAGATTTAATTGCTAGATTTTGTCTAGCGTTTTCTTATGGGAAGTTGACTCAATTTCATACATTTTAGTGTTTATTACTAGAGTGTACAAATCGTTTTTATTACTGACATTTTTAAATGCTAGCGTGCCCTTGTACTACGTTATAACAAAAAACGTAATTACAAGAATGACAGTACTTTTTCACGCCACGTCAGATGCCACGTCGGAAATCGCTGGCGATTTTTTCTGAAATCAGCCGTTAGCGCTAAGGCGGTATTGACGGCTGGTTATGTTACATAGTGGCTGATTTAAACCTCGCGGCTGACTTATGAGAAATTGGCTGACTTGCAGACATAAATCAGCCGTATGTGACGACTGATTTAAAGAAATTTGGCTGATTTATGAGATTATGACTGACTTATGAACACAAGTTACGGCTGATTTATACATGGGTAGGGTTGCATTTGTCGAACATCTGGCTGAGTTTTTGATAAGACAAGGCTGAGTTATGGTTCTCGACAGACTGAGTTATGGGAGTTTGTTACGGCTGATTTACGTTAATCATCATTAAGAGCTGGATTAAACTTTAAACTCAGCCCTGTTATGGCTGACTTATTAGCGAAAGATTAATTACTAGAATATCATTCACTTCACGACTGGGTTATTTGACGAAGCGGCTGACTTTAAGTTTTCAAGCGAAATTACGGCTGGTTTATTTGCAAAAGATTAATTACTAGAATAGTAAGATGTTACGACTGGCTTATATTTGTACTTGATGGCTGATTTATGTAGGATTAGTATTGTGTTCGTTTGTGGCTGACTTAACGATTTTCCATGTCATCAATTCTGATTTTCCATGTCATCAGTTCCGATTTTCCACGTCATAATTAGTGGCTGAGTTAACGAACAGACGCCGTTTCTTATTCTTCTTCTTCTTCATTGTTATTATTTTCTTTCATTGTTATTCGATTCTTTACAACATCTTATGGATCATGTAGTTGTTATTTCTGGTAATTGGCGTAAAGAAAAACAGATATGTATTGAGCCAAACAATAGAGGGTGTAGAATTCTGCATATAGATGGAAAAAACAACCACTCAACAAACTTACGAAATCTGTTGTTGACGATTACGGATTAAAGGAGTCGACTCATTAGATTCAACTGAGATACCAGTTTATTCGAATAAAGCTTTGAAAACAATGGCGCACGATACTCCACCAGTTTACGTCTCCAATTACTCGACAGTTGAATCTTCTTGTAGCCTAAGAAAAGTGGAACAGCTACGCTCTGTGTGTGGAGATTACGAAAAAAGAGAAAAGAAAAGGCTATTCAGTTATGTGTCGAAGAGAAGAAGAAGAAGAAGCAAGAAGAAGAAGAAGAAGAAGAAGAAGAAGAGAAGAGAAGAGAAGAAGAAGAAGAAGAAGAAGAAGAGAAGAAGAAGAAGAAGAAGAAGAAGAAGAAGAAGAAGAAGAAAGAAGAAGAAGAAAGAAGAAGAAGAGAAGAAGAAGAAGAAAGAAGAAGAAGAAGAAGAAGAAGAAGGAAGAAGAAGAAGAAGATGATGATGATGATGATGATGATGATGATGATGATGAGATGATGATGATGATGATGATGATGATGAATTTGATAGCCGATTTGATATGTTTGCATGACTCGGATGGTGCTTCATCTGAGATGATAACTTCAGTTCATACTTTGCAGTCTCCAGCACAAGCATGAAGATGAACCAACGCTGCCTTCTAAGAAGACATCTCATAGCATGTCAATGAGCGGAGCTCAAGGAAATCCGGAGGGTCTAAGGTTGGCAGATGTCTTCACTAAACCTTGTTGTAGGGCAACGATACGAGAGTAAAGCCGATTTGAAGAGATGACTGAAACTTCTTACGGTGAAGACCGATTTGATTTTGATGTAGAAGTATCTAATTTGAATACACTCATTGTTACGTGTTGGGTTGCTGGATGTCTCTGGAGAGTTCGTGCTTCTAGACAAGGGGAATCCCCAGCATTTTATGTTCGTATTTATGATTCGGATCATACACTGTTCCGTAACTGAGCGTTCTAATCGATCTCGACAAGCAACACCAGATATATTAGACAGTTGTACAGGGACTTTCTCGCGGCGATATTGGTCCCTCAGTTCCACCTACTAGTATCGGAATATGTATCAATAAGCAGTTTGGTATAAAAATTATGTTACAGCTGATTACTTATTCTTGTTGGCTGAGTTTAATATCGAACACTACGACTAAGTAATGTCATATATAAGGCTGGAGTTATGTTAACATGACGGCTGACTTATAGAGGTGTATTACAGCAGATTATTACGTACCTTCCGGCTGACTTACAGTTGATTTATTAGTACGTGGTGGCTGACTTATTTGTCTTGTTTTTGTTTTGGACAGATGGGTTATTGGAAATCACACAGGACGCTAAAATTTGCAAGCGGAAATCGATATTGGGAACTCCTGAAAGTGGGTTTTGAACAGTTGCCTTCTTACCTATACATGATAAGAAGGCAAATCCTGGTACAATTACGCGTCTTCAAATCGAGTGAGTTTGGAAGATTCATGTATGTGTTCCTTGCGTTTGGTGCGAGCATAAATGGTTTTCCTTTCATGCGCAAAGTTGTCGTTGGTCGATGGAACGTTTCTTAGTGGTAAATACAAAGGGACGCTTCTCACCACACTAGCTCAGGATGGTAACTTTCAGAATTTATCCGATAGCCTTCGGTGTGGTTGACACTGAAAATGATGATTCGTGGAACTGGTTTTTTACCCAACTTAAAGTTTTAATTCCTGACGATTGACGGTCTTGCGATAATTCTCGGATAGGCATAACTCCATAGGGAAAGCAATTGAGAATGTGTATCGTTGGCTTTCTCGTGGAATCTGCACTTACCATTTATATAAGAACATTTTGGGACGGTACAAAGGAAAGAGGTCTTTCGTCTCGTGAAGAAAGCGGCAAAATGTTTTAGGATGTCAGACTTTACTACGATGTTTGAGGAGATTGAAGCGATTAATCCTGAACTTCATGGCTACTCCAAAGAGCCTGATGTCCGACTGTGGGTGCGTGTTCATTTCCTTGGAGAAGGTACAATTTGATGACTACGAACATAGCGGAATCAATGAACAAAGCCACTATCAAATGGTTAGAAGTCTTCACATTGTTTGACTATTTAGAATCGATACGGGTCATGATGACCAGATGGTTTGCTGAACGAAGAGAGGATGCTACATCTCATCTTACCGAGCTTACGGATTGGTGTGGAGAAACTACTACAAGTAAGTCACTTTTTATGTTTTCATAAGTCAGCCTTTGAGAAATCTAGCATTTCCCGCCCAAAATACGAAACGTCGCTATTTAAAGGCTGACTTATTTGAATAGGTCAGACTTTATGTTACCATAGTCAGATGTTTCCATAACTCAGCCGTATTGTTTTCATAAGTAAGCCGTTTATGTTACCATAAGTCAGATGTTTCCATAAGTAAGCCAAATTGTTTTCATATGTAGCCTGCATGTTTCAATAACTCAGCCATATTGTTTCATATGTCAGCCTTCATGTTTTTATTTTTGTTTTCATAATAGGGTCGTGTTACTGATGCCAGACTGTTGACGGTACAAAGGATTGATGCTTATCGCACTAAAATTACCATATGGTTCATCTTTTGCATATTGTGAACTGGAAGCGAAAAAATTGCACATGCCGACGTTTTGACCAGGAGAAATTACCATGCGTGCACGCAATCGCAGCTGCCGAGGACAAAATGTTTGTCGTATATCCTTGTGCAGTCCTTACTATAATAGTGGTTATATGTTAAATGCATACAATGAGTCGATCATGCCAATAGATTCAGCGCTCCAAGTTCCAGATAATGTGGCTAAACCAACTGTGCTTGCCCCCAGTTGTTCGTCAACAACCAGGAAGGCCTAAGAAAAGTAGGATGAAATCTGCTTTGGAGGTTGCCCTTGAGAAAAAATGTCTAGGAAAGAACACACATGTTGTCGTTGTAAACAGGGTGGGCATAATGCGAAAACTTATCCGGTATAAAAGTGTTGTATGAATGGAATTGGATTTGTAATGGTTTGGCGAATTGGAATAGACGATTTTAGTATTTATTACGACTGAGTTATATTTACATGATGGCTGAGTTAATGAAACATGATGGATGAGTTACAGAAACATGACCGATGAGTTAATTAAACATGATGGCTGAGTTAAATAAACATTACGGAGTAAAATAAACATTGCGGCTGAGTTAAAGAAATATTACGGCTGAGTTAAAATAAACATTACAACTTGAGTTATGATAACATGATGGCTGAGTAGTTATACAAACGATACGGCTGACTTAGTTTAGATTCTATCTAACCTAAGAAATAGAACCAAACTATCGCAAAACCAAACCCACAAACCACCACATTCCTCAAACACTGCACCTCACTGATGCATTTGTTTCCTCTTTTCTCGGATTCTATCTTCATTCCTTGAACCCTTTCTCTAACCGAGCTATATTGGCTTTCAGCTCCGACATGTCTTTCTTCATATCTCAACCTCTTCTACCAAACACTCATCCGTCATTTGAATAAATGGGTCTGTTTTCACAAATAAACTACAACTCAATACACATACTTAATCATTTCAAAACATGCCATATAAGAACAAGATCTAACCTTATTATATCCTCCTGCACAACAATAGTACAATCTTCGTGATTTTTAGCAGTTCCTGATGTAAATATATCAGAGAGTTGGCCACACCAAACATTGTTTGGCGTACCCCTCTCGCATTCCGACGTCGTCTGTTTACGTTTTCTTTCAATAACCTATTAATTTCAACAAGAGTATATACGAACACAATCGAGATCTACATACCTGAAACGCATGATGAAATAGGTTAGATGAGGAAGACATTTCTTTTTGGGATCTTCTTCTTTTTTTCTTTTTTTAAATGTTTTGGATCTTATCCAATCACAATCGAATATGAAGTATTTTGAAAACGTGTTATCGTCTCGTAAATAATAAAGTCTCGATATGCATGAAATACAGTCGCACGCCTTAATATTAGAGTTATGTTTTTCGAAATATAGAAAACTGAACGTCGCAAGTTATATATAACAACTACGGCTGAGTTATTGTAACAATACGGCTGAGTTAGATGAAACAACAAGGCTGAAGTTGTATGAATATGACGGTTGAGTCATGTGTAACTTATGATTTAGGGTTTAGGGTTTAGGGTTTAGGATTTAGGGTTTATAATATAATATAATATAATATTTAGGTTTATACTTAGGATTTATGTTTATACTTATGTTACACATATTTTATAGTTTAGGGGTTAGGTTTAGGATTATCTTATATGGTTAATTGTAGTACACATGGACTCAATATCTAGTCTCTACTTGGAAATATAGGAAAGTAATACATATTTACTTTATATGATTAAGGTACATTCTGTATATTGATATAACAATTTAACTTTATATGATTAAGGGTTACCTTATATGGTTTACTTAGGTAGTTGTAAGATAGTATATATAACAATAACAAGTTATGTTTCAAATTGGAAATATAAGAAAGTATAAATATTTATTTGAAAATACATTGTATATGTTTTACCTTTATTTTATATGATTAAGGGTTACCTTATATGTTTATTAGGTAGTTGTAAGAGAACATATATCTTAATAACCAGTTAGAGTTTCAACTTGGAAATATGAGAAAGTACACATATCTATTTCAAAGTACATTGTATATGTTTTAAGGTTAAGTGTTACATTATAAAGTTTACTTAGGTTAATTAGAGAAATTCTATCTCGAAATTAAGTTAGGGTTTGTTTCAATTACGACTGAGTTATACAAACGATACGGCTGAGATAGTTAACCATATCAAAGCGTCAACATAATAGATAACTGAAATCAAAGAGTACGAATTACATAATCATAACACAAACCAAGAGTCAAACATACTACAAATCATGCTGAGATAGTTAACCAAATCAAAAGATTCAAAATAAATTCATCTCCTCTTTCTGCGAAGATCTCTGCTCCCATCTTCATTCGCAAACCCTGAATGTTAGCATCAAATATCCCATCAAATGTTACACCAAGCGCTAGACACTCGACAAACTTACATGAATACACCCCACAATCGCCAACTTGAGTGTTTTGTGGAATGTTTTTGCCTCTCCTCCTACGGAACGCAAGTTGCTTCATCGTAGGTTGAAGGATGTTGGAAGGAATGAATTCATTCAACATTGCAGGAATCATATGAGTAAGAGGCCTAAATGCATTATAGTATTTTCTGTTCACTTCTCTGGTGTTTTCTCTCCATGATGGAATCGTAAACGTCAATCTTCTCCTTCACAAGATCCACATCATATGGCCACCCATGATTGCCTCCAGTTTGAAGCACTCCATACAAGTGATCCACATTTACCAACCACTTCAAGTGTGTCATACAGTCCTCGGGATTTCCGACCGTGTCTAATTCTTCATAACCAGTACCTTTGAAATTTGAACTGCTTGGTTTGATCTTGAACTGGTCGTAATCCAACACCATTGTAGAATGACCAAATGTCCATAAAGCAATGCGCTTGGAGCAAAATGGGGTGGGAACTTGCATAGACCTTCCCCTTAGAACTCTCATATAAGCAGCAACATGCTGTACAAAGAATATATAACTTAGTCTACAAGAAAAATTACTCAGCCGACACGTATTATATAACTCAGCCTAAAATAAAATTAACTCAGCCGACACTTATTATATAACTCAGCCTATCAGAAAAATTACTCATCCAACACTTATTATATAACTCAGTCTACAAGAAAAAGTAACTCAGCCGACACGTATTATATAACTCAGTCTACAAGAAAATTAACTCAGCCGACACTTATTATATACTCAGCCTAACTAAAAATTAACTCAGCCAACACTTATTATATAACTCAGTCTACAAGAAAAATTAACTCAGCCGAACTTATCTTAACTTACATTATCATACAACCATCCATAGTCGGGTTCTGGCCAATACGCTTTTTCGGTGATGAGGTATCTGTAGAACTTAATTGGTTCTTCAACCTTGTCATGTGGAATTTTCCTAACAATTAAATCCAAGTTAGTTTAACCAAATATTGCTAATAATTGTATCAACAAATGGTGTAAAGATCCATACTTGAATGGCTTTAGGTGTTCCATAAGTTTCTCCAGTTTAGCCGGATCAACAGGTGCGAGAGGATCATAGATTGGTACTGAAGGTTCAACGTTCTTCCACATACACGTCGTTCCATTGTCTCCAGTATAAGGAAATCCTCGTGCTGGAAGAACATTTTCTTTTGTCGTTGCTAACCCAGTTGGGGTAAATGAACATTTCTCTCCGATAAGTCTTAATTTTCGCAGACCTAATCTTTTCCTCTTCGTCCTCATCAGACTCCGGCAAACAGTTCGTTATTCATCGCGATTGTTTCTTCGGTCACATCGTTTAGCTCACTGTCACTAACAATCGGGTTCTTTCTTGGAATAGGTATTCTTATTACACGCGTCACGAACCTTTTTTCAGAAAGGGACACACCCGCCTTTTTCTTATTCCCAGCCACCCCCTTCTTCTTTAACTCAGCGCTCATTCTTCTGTAACTCAGCCGCTTCTTGCTTTTTAATATCAGCCGCCTTTTGCTTTAACTCAGCCTCCTCTTTCTTTTTAATATCTGCCTCTTTCCTTTTTAACTCAGCCGTCTCTCTCTTCTGTAACTGAGTCATCTTCCTCTTCTCAGCCGTTGTCGTTTTGGTATTTTTCATCACCCTCCTGTTTGTTTTTTTGACCTAAGCGTGTAAACGCGTCCTGCTTCCTTACCAGGAGAAACAAAAACAAAATCAACATCACCAAAGTCATCTACCAAAATTCTTTTCACCTCACCAGCAGCTTTAGCCTCGAAACCTTTTGTATTGGCTTTACTACCTTTAGCAGGGGTCTTAGCAGGGGTCTTAGCTGGGGTCTTAGCATCTTTAGCAGGGGTCTTACCCGCCGTTGGACTATTTACGGACTTCTGCTGTAAGATATCTTAGTGGGCACTTTATCAACGTTTTCGCCACTTCCCCTAACCCATATAACTCTCAAATGCTCTGGCCACTGAAGCTTGACTGTGTCATGAATGTGACTCTTCATATTGTCCAGCTTTTGGTTGACCTCACCAAGTTGGTATCATATGAGATAAACGCGAGTCATACTTGTCACCTTTTTGGAAATTTTGTCCAAACTAGTGATTATGGTCTTGAGCCGCCAGTTTTCCCAATCTCTTTGCTACCTTCCTTCTCTACACCAGAAGCTTCACCTTCTGAGTGTTCGCTTCCTTTTGTTTCTTATTTTTCTTCAGCTTCTTTGCGGGAGGCTCAGCCTCTGACGAAACTCTAGCTCTAGCCTTCATTTTTTTCTCCTTCTCATTCTTCTGCACATCCCAAAAACTTTAACAAACGTACCCGCATGTATGTCTCTTATTAATTTTTCAGTTGTGGGTCATTTTCTTCATCCTCCCACTGAGGAAACATCTCTTCTATGTCCTCCTTCATAACCATATTCCTCACACGCACCTACAATAGTTAACGATAAATCAGTCATCTAAACATATAACCCAGCAATCATAATAAACGATAAATCATTCAGCAAACAAATTAACCAAGCCATCATATAAATAATAACTCAACCATCAAATAAATCATAACTCAATCATCAATAAAGCACATAATCATAACTCAGTCATCAAACAAAAACTAACTCAGCCTGAAACC
>CAJHQP010009208.1:0-23363 GCA_905132765.1 Moricandia arvensis
GCCCGTGGTCTTCGAGGACATAGCAAACCTTGACGGATTGGTCGAGGGTCTTGATTTGTTCTCCACCTTTGGTCGATTCGACCAGGCGAGCGATACTTGTGACATCTTCGGGCCGATCAGGGTTAGTCCGACCTAGGACGGTTCGGGGGTGTTACAGATGGTGTCTCCAATTCGTTTAGGTTAAAACCGACTGCTTCCCTACTGGTGTATTCAACCCACGTGTTCCTAATAGACTTGTTGGCATGTTCTCTTCGCATAGCCTCATAAAAATTCAGCATTGATTCTTTCAGATTTTGCAAGAAGCTTACTGAATATGATCAAGAGGATGAGTAATGTGATTACCATACTCAGTTCCAATCCTTATTTTGTTCTCAGCATGATCAAGTTCTTCCTTTTCTCTTACCAGCTTGTTCTGACTTGTTACGGATCTGATTTAGGAAGTGTTGCCTTCTGTTCCTCCTCTATATTTACAAAAGCTACTTAGGATCACACTATCCTCTCTCCATTCAAAAAGATTTGACCCCAAATCTCGTTGTTCAGGGGTGAATGAACCTTGCAAATCAAACGTGTATGAAACTGTTTTCTCCACCAGATTGTTGTTACTTCTTCTACTAACACTCAAGCTTCTTCCTGGTTCAAAAACCACTTACTGAAAACCCTTGAAAACTCTCAGATGCTCCACTATGCTGGAGTGGAAGTATGAAATAAACCAGGTCATTAAACCACAAGTTAAAGACTGAAAGCTTGCACCTTGATCAATCAAAGAAGGCGCCAGTTCAGGAATTGTAGTCGACTCTTCTTGCTTTGTTTGATCAGGCACGTGCAAACACAGCTTTTTTGTTTCAACTTCCTGTTCAGATAGAATCATGAACAATGCTTGTTCAATATACTCCAAGAGAAAGTCGAAAACTGGTTCTTCCTCCTCCCATTGAAAACCATGTATGTACTTAAAACTCAAGACGATTTTGAGCTCATCCCAAGTGTAGAGTGGTTCTTCATCAACCCAGCGTTCTTCTTCCTCTATCCTCCACCATTCTTTTGCCTCACCTCTCAGTAAGTTAATAGCAAGGGATAGGCTTTCCCATGAACCTACTGGATCCTGCTCAATGAAACTATCCAGGCTATACATCATGAAAGCTTATGATCCATATCCTGGACCATATCCTCCAACAAAAACATCAGGATACATCTTAGAAACGAATCCAACAAGTCTCCTAGGTTCTTACTGGAGGTAGTTTCACTTCTCTGTCACTCTTCTCCTCTTCCAAACGATGTTGATGGTAGATCGCTACCAAAGAGACAAAATTTTTGTGCAGTTGATGAAACCAGATTAAGATCTCTTACCCTAACCTTCAAGAGGCTATGATACCACTTGGTACGGCCCTGGATAGGCTGTAATTCCCTGGATCTCTTGTAGGTGGGTAAATGCTTTGATAATCCTTGCAAACACAGAATCAAGGACTCAATCTGCTTCAAGGCTTGTGGATTGATGTGGGACACAAGAGAGATGGGTGGTCTCCTGATACTCCAAGGCTCTTGTCTGGATATGAAACACCAAATCAAAGAACCAAAAGGCTGGATATTATACACCAGCTGAATTGAGAGAAAACTCAAAACAAAGAAGATGAGAAAAATGTCGATTGATTGATTCTCAGCTGCGTACAAAGATAAATAGAAAACGCCAAAGCCACCCTAATCCTAAACCAGAATGGTTTAGTTTAATTCTAATCCTAATCCAATTCTAAATTGGTTTATTACTTGGTGTAATCCTAATCCTATTAAAACTTCGTTTACATAAATTAAATTACAAATAAAATAAATAAACCAACAAGCGGGTTCTTCTTTGGTTTTTTCCTTGCCATGACTTGAACTTGATTTCGAGTGTCTCCTAATGGGCATTAGATCCTCCACGTCCCAATCACTCTCCTTCCTGACGTTTTTGCCTTGTTTTCCATGCATATTAGGAATACCATAGAGGTCTCTAAAGCTCATCTTGAGTTCAACTGCATTGCTCTTTATCTCTTCTTTGATGCTCGCCAAATCGGTTCCATCTAAAACAATGATCAGCTTCTCTGATCCTGGTTTGATCAGCTTAGCTTCTCTTGGTTTGTTCATCTTATGTTCTACTGGTTTGATCAGCATATCTACTACTTGTTGTATCAGATGGCTGTTTCCTTCTTGTTCAAGTTGTTTGCAAGCCATATCAAGAGCTCTTCTTCTCTCTCGGTCCAGAACTTTACAGATCATCCCAATAAGGCCTTGAAACTGCCTAATTAGCCAAGCATTGATCAGTATCTTAGCCAAACTATCCACTGGTCTCCATGATTTGAGTCTGAAACTGATCAGGCTGATCATGGTCGCATCATCAATAGAAAGTCTTTGGATTCCTTCTCACCCTGAATCCAGCTTACAACAGCCTCATCAAGCATAACTTGAGAGCTGAGAAGCTTCCTTATCTAGAGGATGTTTGTGCTGAGATACAGAAGGAACAAGGGTCTATTGGGTTGTTTGGAAGCAAAGGAGAGCTCCCCTTAGCCAATCAAGCTGCGCAAAATGGATCAAGTAGAGGCTCCCTAGATAACAAGGCTGCATACAAAAATTATATACAACAAGTATGAAGAAAGGAGGTTCCATGGAAAATGTGATCACTGCAAAAAGCATGGCCACAAGAGGAGCAATGCTGGATCCTTCACCCTCACCTCAATGTGAGAATGAGAGAAAATAGTATAAGGTTGATGAAAGATAGATAAGAATCGTGAGAAACAAGAGAGAACAAGAGAGAAAGATGATAAAGTATAGCTGAGAGTTAATAAGGTGGAAGATTGCAGGAGAATGATGGAGAGATTATGAGAATCGTGTGAGAATAGTCTAAGAGAGTAAGAGAGAGTCTGAGAGAGTGTTTAGAACCAGAGAATGAAGAACAAGTGTAAGTGAAGGAGAAACTGGTTCCCTTAAGTTCTTAACTCGTGTACAAGGGTGGCTTTATAACCTGATTACAATTTGCAAGAGATTAAATAATAATAGAGTACAAAAAGCATAGAAAAAATGATAATTGAAAGAAGACAAAGCAGAGACTGAGGATCTGTGCTGGTCTGGGCGAGATAGGGACAGAACCAAACGGTCCACTCCCCTTAAGCTCACATGTGATTCAGTTTGAATTTAAACAGGAGCCTTTGGCGCCAACTCCTTCTCCTCTTTTCTTGGCAGACATAAATATCACCCGTGATATGCACATTGGCTTGATTCTTTTGCACAATATTCAACCCTTGTTTTGCACATTGATCTTTGGGTATTTTGAGGCTGACCCATACTTTGCACTTCATTATCTTTCTTGTGCAAATCTTGTGTAAAATAATCTTTTTGTCCCAACTTTGCACATCATTATTTTCGCACAATATTTGCACAAGCGATCTTCACTCTCAACTAGTGCTTCTTCCTTCTTCATTCCAACACTCCCCCTCAAGATTGACCATATGAGATCATTGGACAAGCTTGGAACCTTGAAGAAGCTCCCTCATTAAAAACCTTAGCCAGAAAACCCATTAGTGACAAAATCAGCTAAGGAAAAGAGTAGAGTTCTTCAAAGCCTAGGGATTAGCCAGTGAGCCTAAGGAACTTCAGATAACTCATGGTGGAGTCCTTAGGCTCTGGATCATTGCCTAACTTGTGGTGCAAGAATGAACTCCATCACTTGCACACACCAAAACCTTGGACTCTTCTTAGACCCTGGTTTGTGTCTCCCCCTCTCTTCTGACTACTCGCCATCTTGAAAGGTAAGGATGGTCAAGTTCTTTGCACATTGAGTCTCAATTAAGGTACATGATACATTATCCCACATGTGCATCAGTACTTTAGGCTATGCACTGATCACATCACGATCAATAACATTTTAAGTATAAGAACAATGATGAATGTATTTAAAAGAGTTTAAAGTGCTTCCCTTTCATAAATATAGTGGGCAGTGAAGTCCACTTGAATTCCCACTTGGTATGACAGTACTCAGATCATGGAAGTTCCATCAACACAAGCTTGGAACTGAGAATAGGAAGAACCAAGCTTCTATGGTTGTAATGGGTTCTAGATGGCTTCTTTGATCCGGTTGGTTTAAAGTGTTGCAAGTGTGATCTCCACCACTTGCATACTCCACTTTTGATCTGAGGTGAGGCAATGGACGACTTGGACCTTCATAAATGCTCACTATTACCCGTCCTCAAGCTTGATCCAGAGAGTATAGGTGAAGGACCAAGCTTGGAAGTGAACAATACTGAACTTGAACCAGGAGCACAACAGTACCAACACAACTGATCCACCCTTGGTCTCTGCTCCAATGCCTTGAACCACCAGTCATCCTTGCTTGTCTCTTGAACCAGGAGCGCAACAACCAAACAGCCTGATCTTAAGTCATCCGGTTCTCCAAACAATACATCTCTCCATGGTCAGGAATATACATCATGTGTAGGATCTGGGTCAACCAGGAATATACATCATGTGTAGGGTCTGTCTGACCAGCATGGGGAAATCCTTCTTCTTTGTATTGGTTTGATGATGGACAGAGGACAACACTTGTGTACCTGAAACACCACTCAAACTCTAGCAAGAATTAGACCACACAGTAGGATTAGAGCTTGATAACTCACCAAGTCTGATCCATAATGATTAACAAGATGCAATGGACTGAATCTAAAGAAATCATTCAGTTCAAATTCGAGCAAACTAATTCTCTAAATGCTCAAGAATGATAACTCATCAATTACAAAGCATCTAGGTTCATTTTATCACACATATTACAGAACAGAATGCAATGACAATTTAAAACAGTAGGTTACACTAGAAACTCATCTAATCAAGCTACACAACCATCAATGCAGCACATGACCAGGAAACTCTCCTGGACCTCTAGCAATGCAATAAGGCACACAAAGGTTCTAAGCAAATTTCCTAGACCATACAGCACAAACAATTAAACTAGGACATGAACTAGACAAAACCTTGCTAGTAAACTCCTAGAATAGAGCACACACAACCAGAAACAATTTAAACAATTGAACTAGATCTTATCGATGTTTAAGAGGTTAACTTACAGCCAAGGAACCTGCGCTAATTCCTTGAACCTCCATGGCTATGGTTCATATGAACTGGGAAGGTTTGAGGTGTGGGTGAAGATCCCAACAGTTCTCCTTGGTGTGACCATCTCGCTTGCAGAGCTCACACCAGACTCCTCTCCTCTCCTCCTTCTCGTAATAAGTCTTTGGTGACTGATAAGAAGCAGCTGCTTGATTGGCAAGGGAAAGAGACTCCTTTCCTTCAAACAAATCGTGTGACCCTTGTTCCTTTTGGATTTGGGAGCACACTTCTTCAGGAGATGGCAGCTTGTCTGACCTCAGTATGTGCTTCACTGGATCATTGAAGGTTGAATGAAGAGAGAAGAGCAGCCCAAATACCTTGTCTTGCTCTGTTCTTTCATTGAGGATGTTTGGGTCTGTTGTAGATGGTCTTACAATATCAAACTCGGCCTAAAGGGACCGGAACTTTCGAAAATTGTCAGTAAACTCCATCTCCTCCTGAGACAGGTCGTTTATGACCTTCTTGAGCTCATACACTCGGCTCAAGTTGAATTAGTTGCCATAAACCTTGTGGAGAGTCCCCCAAAGCTCTATAGCACTCTCATAGTATGAGTAAGCCTCCATAATAGAAGCTTCAAGAGAGCTTTGGAGGATGAACAAAACAATAAAATCTTCTTTCAGCCATTTGCCTCCATCTTCAAGATTAGATTGAGCTGTTTGTGTACAATGATTCCACATGCCTTTCCCTCCAAAGAGCAGTCTTCACGAGCATGTACCAAAGGAGGTGGTTTGAGCCATTTAGCACCACTGGAATCAACATTTGAGTCGCCATACCTCATGTGTTTACCATCTTGGAGAATTTTGGACCAGTGGACAATAGACTGTACCCACTGTTTTGCAAGAGACTGAGCTTGAATCTGGGCTTTGATGAAGCTTTCTGGACTGAGCTGAAGTTTCTTGAGCTCCAGAGACAAAATACCTCCTTTATCTTGAGTTCTTGAGTCCTTTATCTTGAGTTCTTGAGTCCTTTATCTTGTTTTTTCCCTCTTGGAAATCTTTGGACCAGAGGATAAAGGAGAGAACAAGAAAAAGAGTTTGAAAAAGATGAAGAACTGAAACAGATTAGTGGAAGCTTTATAGGTTTTCAGGAGCTTGAGAGCTCTGATACCATGTGAGAATGAGAGAAAATAGTGCATGGTTGATGAGAGAGAGATAAGAATCGTGAGGAACCAGAGAGAACAAGAGAGAAAGATGATGAAGTATAGCTTAGAGTGAATAAGGTGGAAGATTGCTGGAGAATGATGGAGAGATTATGAGAATTGTGTGAGAATAGTCTAAGAGAGTAAGAGAGAGTCTGAGAGAGTGTTTAGAGCTAGAGAATATAGAACATGAGTAAGTGGAGGAGAAACTGGTTCCGTTAAACTCGTGTACAAGGGTGGCTTTATAGCCTGATTGCAATTTGCAAGAGATTAAAATAATAATAGAGTACAAAAAGCATAGAAAAATGATAAATGAAAGAAGTCAAAGCAGAGACTGAGGCTCTGTGCTGGTGTGGGCGAGATAGGGACAGCACCAAACGGTCCCCTCCCCTTAAGGTTACATGTGATTCATTTTGAATTAAAACTGGAACCTTTGGCGCCAACTCCTTCCCCTCTTTTCTTGGTCAACATAAATCTCACCCGGGATATGCACATTTGTCTTGATTCTTTAGCACAAACTTTGCACCAAAGATAATCTCCAACCCTTGTTCCATAAATTTATCTTTGGGTGTTTTGAGGCTGACCAGAACTTTGCACTTAGTTATCTTTCTTGTGCAAACCAGGTGTCCCTACACACCTCAACCGAATGGTGTAGCTGAAAGAAAGAACCGCCATCTTATGGAAGTAGCAAGGTCTCTGATGTTGAAGCCAATGTCCCAAAGAGGTTTTGGAGTGATGTTGTATCCACGGCTTGTTACTTGATCAATCGCACACCAACCAAGTTTTTGTAATATCAAGCTCCTTTTGAGGTTCTAAACAACTACAAGCCTTTTGTTGACTACTTAAGGGTGTTTGGGTGCTTGTGTTATGTTCTGATTCGTGGAGAGCTGAGAAACAAACTGAAGGCTAGGAGTACAAAGGCAATGATACAAGTGCTATGATCCAGTTGCAAGAAGGGTTCTGGTGTCTAGAGATGTGAAGTTTGTAAAAGCAATGGGGTACTATGAGGAGAAGAATCAAGAAGTTTTGAAGGATCTTACTTCAGATAAAGCAGATACTCTTAGAGTCATTTTGGAAGGTCTTGGTATTAGAGTAACCAAGAACCAGAATGGAAATGGAAGACAACCAGGAGGTCCTACAGGGACCAATGGGTCTAACCAGTCTCCCCACCTTGATCATGAAGGGGGAACTGAACCTGAAACTGATAACCAAGATGGTGAAAGTTCAGGTGGTCAAGAAGAGTTTGATTCTGGTCAAGAAGAATTCGACTCTCAAGAAGAAAATGGAAGTTCAGGTTCTCATGTTCAAGGTGGTAAACCACAAGAATATTAAAGGGAAGATGAGTGTGAAGATGTGGTGGTAGAACAACCATTGAGGAGAAGTTCAAGAATAAGGCATCCACCAACAGACTGGGTGCATACAAGGGTCTAGTACAATGCGCAAGCAGTAGAACACCCATCTCTGGTTGTATGCTCATTTGCAAAATATCCAGAGGAACATTGTGCTTTTATGGTCAGCTTGGACGAGATTTATATACCAAGATCTTATGAAGAAGCTATGCAAGACAATGAATGGAAGGACTCTGTTGGTGCTGAGGCAAATGCTATGATCAGGAATGACACTTGGTATGAAAGTGAATTGCCAAGAGGAAAGAAAGCAGTTTCCAGTAGATGGATCTTCACAATCAAGTATTTGGCTAATGGGAAGATTGATAGAAAGAAGACTATGCTTGTTGTAAGAGGCTTCGCCCAAACGTATGGAGAGGATCATGGTGACACCTTTGCACCAGTTGCAAAGCTCCATACCATCAGGATCATTCTATCTCATGCTATTGACCTTGAGTGGGGAATTTGGCAAATGGATGTGAAGAATGAGTTTCTAGAAGGAGAAATTCAAAATGAAGTCTATATGCATCCTCCTCCTGGTCTAGAACACTTGGTGAAGATGGGGAATGTTCTGAGGCTCAAGAAAGCAATATATGGTCTAATACAGTCTACAAGAGCTTGGTACAACAAGTTGAGTACAACTCTGAATGGGAAGGGTTTCAAGAAGTCTGAACTCGACCACACCCTATTCACTCTCTCCATCTCATTAGGTATTGTAGTCCTTATTGTGTATGTTGATGATATCATCATCACAGGAAGTGACTGATACGGCCCTGGAATGACTGTCTCTCCATGTATCACTTGAAGGGGGCGTAGGTGGATGATAGATAATGAGGATGGTCTTCTCTTTCAAGCTGTTGAAGGCTCTCAGGATGCTTTGCTGCTCCTGAGACACATGATCAACCTGCTTGGTGTCTAGGATGATTCCAACCAATGATCAGTCTTCTTAAAGATGGAGGTGTCCATGACTGAACAAAGAAACCAATTCTCCTCAGAGAAACAAAACTTGACAGAAAACGTTTATTGCTTGATCGAATGATGAAAAACGTGGATAAAACTCTTTTAAGCAGAAACAACAGAAAACCTAAACCAAAACCAAGGTTGTTTAGTGAAAACCAATTCCTAATCCTATTTCTTATTGGTTTATAAGAACCAAATCTAATCCTAATTGGTTTATGCTTAAATAAAAAACTTAGATACAATTTTAGAATAAAGTTCTAGTGCCTTAATATAAGAATTCAACCAAGAATTGTAGTTCAGCTTCTCATTGGGACACTAAGGCCTCTTAGACGTCCATCTCCAAGTTGGTGCATCCCACTCTCAGCCCATCAAGTCAGCAAGCTCCTCAAGTCGGTTTTGTTGATGCAAAGCTTCTCCATCGTCCAGCCATCTTTATCCAGCTGGTCCTGAATGATCCAAGGTCACTCCCTGAATATCAAAGCCTGCATCAAGATGTTATCGTTCCCTCTGTCCAATACTTCATAGATCATTCCAGTGAGACCTTGAAACTGTCCGTTAAGCCAAGCTTTGATCAGTAGCTTAGCTATTGCATTCATCAAATTCATTACCTTGAGCTTGAGGCTGATCAAGATCGCACCATACCCTCCTCCTATAAAAGTATTTGTCCTCAAATCCAAGCCTTGTAGGATGAGAGACCCATTGATAATCAACTCCAGATGCATTTTTCCTTGGGCCTTGAGTTTCGTACTTCCTTTGCATACACAAATATCTTCTCCTCGCTTGAATACAAAGTGTTGTAGGCTCTCTTCCTGCCTCATCAACTTCTCTGAGCATAGTTCATTACAAACAACTCCTAAAGCATATAGTTTCTCCATTTTGTTAAGTTTAAAGCTGAATGCTTCTCTCGAGTTTGATCTAGCACACGTCTTTCTCATGGACATGTGATCATGAACTCTCAGTTTAGTCTTCTTCTGGTCAGGTTGCGTGAAAAGCAAGTTCCATACTCCTCTTTGAGCTTTGGATCATCCATGACCATTCCAAACACTTCCACTATGCATCTCAGTTTGTACAGATCAGTTTTGTACAAAACAAGGTCGTGTTATCTCCTAAATATCCTCTCTTGTTATTGCAGCTGGTGTGGATCACACCATCCTCTCTCCCTTCAAAAGGATTTTACATCAAATCATGTTCTTCATGGTTGAATGAGATGTATAAACTCAGATTCTTGATTGCTGCTCTTTGGACCAGGTGTTGATATTGTTTCTATACACACACATCACTCCTCCTGGCTCAAATACAGGGTTTTGAAGCCCCTTTACAGACCTCAGATTTCCCACGAGTCTATCCTGAATCCATACACAAGGACCGATCAACAAATCACAAGTAAATATTTTCATGATGTCACCTTCTTCAACCAAAGTTTCAGGTTCCTAATCATGGGCTTTAGGTGACCCATCAAGTATTCCATCCTCAGCCATGGTTAAGTCACACCCGTGGTTACTCCAATCTGGTTGGTTCTCCTCTTGTTTCAGCTGTTCAGAAAAGCTATCTTCTTGACAAGAAGTTGTCGGTTTCTGTTCAATATTTTCTTTCTCCTCTGCTGGTTCCTTCTGATAACAACATAGCTCATCTACTACTGAGAATTTTCGTGGGATTAGCCTTTTTTGTTGGTTATACACAGCTTCTCTGCCTTTTTGATGTATCTCATTACTGAGATAATTCTGAAACTGTCGTTTTTGCAAGTCAAGTTGTGCAACAAGTTTCTGAGAAGTTCTTGGTTCATCAAGACTACAGTAGGTCCTTGTATCTTCTCTTTCTGACTTAGGTCGTGCCCTGCTAGGGCCAGATGGACAATGCATCCTTTCCAAGTAAATTTAACCATAGCTTTTGGATACAATTTTTTTCTTCATGATTGTTTTTATCTCAAACCAAAAAGAAACTTGTTGTTCTCCATTGAATATCCTAGTCTTAGCAACTTGATTCCACCATGTGAGTGCATATTCACAGAAACCAGTCACTTCTAGATGTACCTTCTTCTTTTCATTGTAGTATTTGCAGCCAAAAAGAAACTCCATCTTCTTTTCCTAGTTTAGGTATTCATATGTATCAATCTTCCCATAGAAGGATAGAATTGTGAGCTCTTCTTCATATCCAGACATAGAATATTGCTTGTTAAATAGTAAATTTCGAGATCCTTGGTTAAAACTTGAAACCCTAACCTTCAGTAGGCTCTGATACCACTTGGTACTCCCCTGGAATGGTTGTCTCTCTCTGGATTACTTGAAGGATGCGTGGGTGGATGATAGATGATGAGGATGGTCTTCTCTTTCAAGTTGTGGAAGGATCTCAGGATGCGTTGCTGCTCCTGAGACACAGGATCACCCTGATTGGTGTCTCGGATGATTCCAACAGAAGATCACTTTTTTTTTAAAGATGGAAGGATTCAATGACTGAACAAAGAAACCAATTCTCCTCAAAGAAACAAAAGTCGACAGAAAACGTTTATTGCTTGATTGAATGATGAAAAACGTGGATACAACTCTTATTAAGCAGAAAACAGAAAACCTAAACCAAAACCAAGTTGGTTTGGTGAAAACCAATTCCTAATCCTATTTCTAATTGGTTTATAAGAACCAAATCTAATCCTAATTGGTTTATGCTTAAGTAAAAACTTAGATACAATTTTAGAATAAAGTTCTAGTACCTTAATATAAGAATTCGACCAAGACTTGTAGTTCAGCTTCTCATTGGGACACTAAGGCCTCTTAGACGTCCATCTCCAAGTTGGTGCATCCCAGTCTCAGCCCATCAAGTCAGCAAGCTCCTTAAGTCGGTTTTGTTGATGGAAAGCTTCTCCATCGTCCTTCCATCTTTATCCAGCTGGTCTTGAATGATCTAAGGTCACTCCCTGACTATCAAAGCCTTCTTAAAGGTCTTATCCTTCTCCATGTCCAATACTTCATAGATCATTCCAGTGAGACCTTGAAACTTTCCATTAAGCCGAGCTTTGATCAGTAGCTTAACTATTCCATTCATCAAATTCATTACCTTGAGCTTGAGGCAGATCAAGATCACACCACTAACAAGGCAGGTATCCAATCCACTAAGGACTTCCTTAAATCTGTCTTTGAAATTAAAGATTTTGGAGAAATGAAATACTTCATTGGTATTGAGATATGTAGATCCAAGGAAGGATTGTTTATTTCCCAAAGAAGGAATACACTTGATCTGTTGAAAGATGCATGTAAGTTTGAAGGGAAGACAGCAAAGATGCCATTAGAGGATGGATATAAGGTTCCACGTGAGGGGGGGGATTGAAGACATCAAACCAATCCATCATCCTAAGCTTTATAGAAAGCTTGTTGGTAAGTTAATCTATTTAACTATCACATGTCCTGATATTTGCTTTGCTGTGAACCAGGTACGCCAGCATATGCAATTACCAAAGGAACATCATTGGCGCATGGTTGAGAGGATATTGATGTACTTGAATAGCACACCAAACGTTGGAGTCTGGATGGGATGTAATGGAAGCACATAGGTGGTATGCTACTATGATGCTGATTCGGCAGGAGATAGCATGGACAGGAAGTCGACCACTGGTTATTGCACCTTCATTGGTGGGAACTTGGTAACATGGAAGAGCATGACGCAGAAGGTGGTTTCATGCTCTAGTTCTGAAGCTGAGTATAGAGCAATGCTGAAGCTTACAAATGAGCTGGTAGGGATCAAAGGCATACTGAAGCGTGTGGAGATAGACCAGTCCGCACCAATGACTATGCATTGTGACAATCAATGAAAGAACCAAGCACATTGAAATTGATTGCCACAAGATGATGCAGATGATTGGGTTGGGGATCATCTTACCTTGCTATACAAGAAGTGAAGATCATCTAGCAGATGTGTTCACCAAGGCTTCTAGACATAAGACAATGGAGTCCATTCATGTTCGGTTAGGGCTCATTGATCTTTCCCAACTCAGCTAATCCCCTTGCTATGGGCTTTTTACTCTCTTTGCCTCATCAAGGTTTTATCTCAAGAGTGTTTTCTTTGATGAGGTTTTTAATAAGGAAGACCTCATAGCATTCCAAGCTTGACTTGTTCCACATTTTAAAGCTTCAGGGGGAGTGTTGAGCTGAGGTTCATATTCAGAGTGAGAGGATGGAAAACAAAGAAGGAGGTTTGGTGTCGACCATGACCGTACAGTCTGTACAGGCCGTACAGTCTGGGTTAACCAAAGGTGAATGGAAAATTGTAAATGGCATTTGGGTAAAAAGCCAGAAGTTAACCTTCTGCTTCCCTTAGGCATTTAACCTTATCCACCCATTGGAAAGGAAGAAAGGGGTAGCGTGGACAGGCCGGAAGGTGATCAGCATCTTCCCGAAGATGATGGTTCCATTTGCCTGGTCATCCTGGCTCGGATTCAAAAGGGACGATCTCTCCTTCGCCCAAGACCACATGTTCTCTTTTGTTTGTTTCTGAAAACCCTTGTAGCTTCTCCCTATATATTGTAGTCTCTCGAATGAATGAATAGAAAGAGAGTTCTCTCATTTCTCAATCTCAAAATGTTTCACTAATCTCTCACTCCTTTAGTCCTAAATCTCTTAAGTCCCTTCCTTTCTCTCTCAAATCTCTTTCTGGTCTCGAATACTGTCAAGATCTCAAAAGATCTTACCAAGTGGTATCATACAATGGCATTAACCTGTCATCGCATACTCAATCACACTGCACTTCCTGTAGTTTGTGGACTGACACGTCCAGTGATGATATGCAATGGTATTATACATTCGTCTTGTCACCTTGTTTTGGTTTGTCAATGTATCACTTCTTGTGTACCTATCATCACCACAACTCAATGCAAGATTAGATCATCCCATTGGGACCCAATCCAGATCACACATCTGGTATGATCACTAATGCCTCAACAGAACAAAACTCTTGAAACCAGCACACCACATGAACAAATCAGAATTGACCTCTTTAGATGCAATTCAAGCTTGAGAACAATGCACTTGCAACTAGGCTAGCCACCATTATCTGATCTAAAAGTTTTCAACTTTGCATTAAAATGGTAAGTAATATAACTTTGAAATTTTCTAAATTCATCAAGCACCCTATCTTTAGATGGAATCGAGGTTATCCAGGTGTATTTAGACTTCTCATCTATGAATGTAACAAAATATTTGTGATTCTCTCTAGACAAACAAGGTGTAGTCCGAAAATCCGAATGAATTAAATCAAAGCAATGTTCATCGATGGTTGTGGATTTATCAAACACAGTCTTACAATGCTTGCCTAAAATACAAGCTTCACAAACATTATTTTCTAACACGACACTTGGAACCATTAAGTTTAAAGCTCTAACATGAGGATGTCCTAGTCTACCATGCCAACAAACATTCTCATTTAGAACAGAAGCAGAAACATAAGTAAATGAGCATCTATGATCAGACACATAACTAAGTTCTTCAAGAATATAAAGGTCTCCTTTGGTCACTCATTTCCCATTCAATCGACTGCTCTCAATATCCTGAAACTTCACATCATTAGGACTAAAGATAACATTCAGTGCATATCAGTGGTACACTTCTTGACAGAAAATAAATTTGGAGTAAACTCAAGCATGTAAAAGGCTCTAGATTCCTTGTTAAACAATTTCAACTTGCCTACACCTCTTATTGGCATCCTATCTCCATTAGCAATCATTACATGTCCATGAGCAGGTTTTATATCTCTAATAAGACTAGTATCACTAATCATATGATGATATGCACCTGAATCAAGCATCCTAGTATGAGTGTAGGCACTATCAGTTTGTTCACGAGTACTAGCAACCTTATATGCACCAAAAGAAGACCCACTGAGATTACCAAGAGTGTTACCATTATCCTTGAGCATTTTGATGAGTACATCCATCTATGATCGGTGGATGAACTCATGCTCATTTGGTCGAGGCTGATGGGCAGTGTAGGTCACCAAGGCCTTACTTTCACCACCTTCACGACCTTTGGCCTCATTTGATCGGTTTGAAGTCCCGTCTCCTGGTTGATCACTCGTACCATAGGTCACCAAGGCCTTACTCCCATACACCTTCTGAAGTGTATCCCACAAATCCTTAGCCTTCTCACAGTAGCTATAGGCCTACAAAATCGAGGGATCCAATGCGCTCTAGAGAATAGACATCACCAGATTGTCTTCCTGGATCCACTTCACTTGATCACAAACAATCACCTCTCTGTCGCCTTCATGAGTAATGAGCTTTGGAGCTTCATCCTCAAGGATATGACTCCATAAACCCTTACTTCCCATGCTGTCTTCACCACACGAGACGAGAGAAGGTAGTTTCCTCCTTTGAGAGTAACGGAATGACAGTAGTCTTGGTGTTCTCCACGGTGTTCTTCACGGACCAAAAAGTATAGATTTTGAGTATTCGAAATCAAAACCCAGATTCAAGCCAACCTGGCTCTGATACCATGAAATCTATAGTAGGATCTGGATAAAGGATGAAAGAAATGAAAGACTAAAGAGATTTAAGACTGAAAATAGAAATACTTAGATGGATGAGACTCAAGAACCCATTAAGACTTAAAGAGAGACAAGAGAGAGACTAGAGACACTGGAAAATGAAATGCCTGATTGATTATGTTTGATGGACGTTACAATATATAGAGGAAGGATTAGGGTTGCTTTAAATCCTACTTGACATCTCTGATGGATTAACTATGCCATTATCATCAAGTCACACTGAACCGGATTGAATAATTACCTAAATGCTTATGAATGTAAAATAATCTAACAAGACACATGAGGCAAGTATCAGAGACATTCTACTTAATTCTAAAACACATTCATGGCAATTAGAGCTATGACAGTACACAAGACATTACTAAACAATCACTCTAATGCTTAAGACAGATTATCAAACCATGATGCAAGAGCTCAAGCAGATTTCTTAATGCTTCATAACAACTATGATGGATAAGCTATGGCCGAAGCAATCAGTAACACAAGACAATGCAATAAACAAGCCAGGAGATCCTGGGACAAACACGACTCAATACAAAATCAAATAAAGCATAAACTCTTATTAAGGGTTAAGAGCTTTGCTTACAACCTCCATGGACACAGTTCAATGTTTCTTGTTGGCTTTAACCCAACTCTTCTCTAGTTATTACTCCTTAACAAGTAGCTTAATGACATAGCAAATGAGGAACACCTCCATCCTCTTCGGACTTGATGCTTAACCCCCCCCCCCAGACGAACCACCAATTCAACCTCTTGATCCTGACCTTGTTGGTCTTCTTCTTGGACTTGCAATAGTGAATATGAAGCAAATCACTGAGATTGATGGTACATATGGTAGCTCACTTGATTTCCTTTCTCAACTTGGGCTGAGATTTGGGTCCAAACTTGAAGTGAGCTCAAGAGAGATTTAAAACCGTGTTCACCATTTCTTTAACTCCAGTGCCTTTGGTCACTGGTCTCTTCTGGACTTAAGTGATGACCACACCTACTTGTGTGTCTCTTGATCCAGCAGCACACAACTTCCACAGCAGTGTCTTAACACCACCAGCTCTACACACATGCAATCTCTCTATTGCTTCTCAATGGGCAATGCTTTCTCTTACTTGGTTTGGTTAGACACTGAACACTTCTTATGTTCATGTACAGCACTCAAACTCCAAAACAGATTAGGCCACAAGCATTGGGATTAAACTTGACTAATTATCAAGTTTGATCTCCAATATCAACCGCAATGCATCTGATTGAATCAAGACGAGCAGGTTCTAATCTATGCAAGCAACTTCCTAAATGACAACGCAGGATCTGTCAAGATAAAACACATTTCATTTAGGTAAAACTAGGCTACCTTAACCGCATCCTTAGACGAGACTTTGGTGCTCAATATAAGGCAGCAACAAACCCAATGAATGATAATGCAAAACACCTTAACAAGTTATAATCAGTCATGAATGCAATCACTGGAGCACATACACTATCTAGCACCCTAATACATATTCAAGTAGTGAACAAGGTGTTTCTTTGAACATCAAAACACCACACAAGACATTCGAGTATCCTGGGAGAGCATTTATTAAGCTTCATATGACCCTCAGCAAATGAACAAACACCAAAGACATGGACATATCAAAAAGTTTCAAGCTTTATACAAGGGAAGGAAGTTATCATACAGTAAAGGAACTTGGACTGGTTCCTTGAACCTCCATGGTCAACTGATTCATAAACGAACAGATTTGGGTTGTTGGTTTGGGAACCAACATCTCCTTCTTTGCGTGACCTTCCCCCTTGACCCCATCATGCCAAAGGCACTAAATTTTCCATGTTTGAGTCAATACACCAAGATCCAATTTGAAATTTTCCTTCCTGAAAGGTTTCTCCTTGGACAGTAGAGAAGAATGGATTTTCCACTGGCCTTCTTTCTTGAGGACGGACATGAGAGAGGAGGATGAACAGAGAATAGCTTCTCGGCATGCCATGGATGAGAAAGTTTTCATCTTGAAGGGTTTAAACGACCGGCTGGACAGATGCTTCTTCATCAGTTTAGAAATGGCATGGGAGTGAGCTTGAGCTTACGTATGCTATGAACCAGGTTCTGATGAACCTGGCTCTGATACCATGTTAGATTTTCAAAGTATTGGACGTGTGTGTGTGTGTGTTGATTCAACCTTAACCGATTATGTCTTGACTTGTATCAAAGTGAGTAAGAGATTGATGGAAGAAGTAGATTGGGGATGAGACTAAGAGAATAAGTAGACTAAGGAGAGATTTGTGAGAATTAGAGAACCAGAGAATAATAGACTCAAGAAAAATATTTTAGAACCCAGAAAGATTAGGAATGAGGAGGGGAAACCCCACTCTCTCACTTAATTGTTTACAATCGACCAGAAGGCCTTTTATAAGCAATACAACTGGAAATCTAAACCTATATCTAAGGGTTGAAGGGGCTTGAGAGAATGGACGGTTTGGATGAATTCAGATGGTCTTCATACATGCTGGAGACAGCCTTGCGCGCCTAAGGAGTGCTTGGCCAGGAATTGGCCACCAATGCCTTTGCACCTTGCCAATGATATGTCCAGGTTCATATCTAGTTTTGGATAAGCATCTTGACAGCATATTCCTCTTATCGATTTCGACCCAAATGTATACTTCCCTCCTTAGCTTCAAACAGTCACAAGGGATTTGAATTGGTCCGACTTAACTTGATCATACCGAAGGCAATTCCAAAACTTCTCCATTACTCACCTGTACGGACGGTGTAAGGACCGTCTATCCATACACCTCAACCCAGATTTTGCACATTGCCCAAAATTGCCCAATAGTCAAACCAGGAAGTGTTTTGGGTCAACCATGTATGTACGGTCCATACGGTCTGTACAGTCCGTACGGCTGTCCGTACGGTCAACCCTATTTTTGCACATTTGTCCAATGGCTCCCAAACACTTCCTTCTTGATCATAAGCCCTTGTTGAACCTTGATCTTGTTTAGTATAAACTTCTGGACCCTCCTTAAATCTTGATCAGTCTCCAAAGGGGTTTTGTCCCAGTTTTGCACATAGACCCTTAGTGAGTTCTTTTCGCACTTTAGGTTAGCAACCTTATCATGTATCTGTTGTAAATCGTCTCTATATATTTGTAACTCCTCTTCATTAATCAATAACCAAGTTTTTGAGTCTCTTTCTTTTCTCGCTAGTGTTCTTGAAATTCCAGGAATGGTTTCTCAGAGAGTCTCGTACTTTAGTCTCAAATACTATCCAAATCTCTTCTAGTCTCTCTCAAAGTCTCTTCTACTCATTTAAACTTAGATTCTTATTTAGTTTTCATGGTATCATGGCCAGGTTCACTTGAATCTGGGTTTTGATTTCGTCTCTCAACAAAGAACACTCAATAACAGCTTTCTCAATCTGTGAAGTTTCAAGATGGAGAGTAAAAAGTCTACGGTGATTCCAGTGACTCTCAAGGGAGGAAACTACCCCCTGTGGTCTCGGGTGGTGGAGAAAGCAGTGGGAAGTAAGGGCTTATGGAACAACATCCTCAAAGATAAAGCTCCAAAGCTTATAACTTTTGAAGGCGACAAGGAGATTGTCGGTGTGATGAAGTGAAGTGGTTACAGGAAGACAATCTGGTGATGTCTATCCTTCAATCCTCATTGGATCCATCTATCTTAGAGGCATACAGCTACTATGAGAAGGCAAAGGACAAGTGGGATACACTCCAGAAGGTGTATGCGAACATCTCAAACCTTACTCGTGTGTTTGAGATCAAGCGAGCGATCAATAACTTAGCACAAGAAGATATGGAGTTAACCAAGCATTTGGGAAAGTTTGGAACTTTGTGGTCAAAGCATGAGATGTTGAGGACGAGTACAACCGATCCAAATAAGCTCAATGAAAGGCGTGAGCAAGACACACTCTTTGTTCTGTTTCTCACACTTAACTCCACCTACAATGATCTGGTGAAGCACATCTTGCGAGCTGAGAAGTTAACCTCTTTGGAAGAAGTCTGCGCGCAGATCCAGAGGAACAAGGGTCATTGGGACTCTTTGGCAAAAAGGGGGAGCTTACCTTAGCTAATCAAGCCGAGGTGCCTCATGCCAACAAGGTGAACAAGTATGAAGATATGAGGTTCAATGGAAACTGTGACCATGGCAAGAGACAAGGTTACAAGAAGCACCAATACTGGATCTTTCACCCACATCTCAAGCCAACCAAGTTCATGAAGGATAGGGATGCCAGGGCTAATGTGAGTTATGGGATAGGAGATCAGCATGAGATAAGTGGAGCTGGGCCGTCAAACCGAGCACATGAGACTGAAGGAAGTGAAGGTGGCGATAACAAGGCACTAGAGACTTACACTACCCACTAGACCAATCAATCCAACCATCCAAATGAGCTTGAATTCATCTACAGATCAGAAATGGATGCACTCATCAAGATGCTCAAAGACAATGGTAACATTCTTGGTAATAATAGGGGATACTCGTTTGGTTCATTTAAGGTTGCTAGTGTTCATGATCAAACTGATGCATATATCCATTATAGGATTGTTGGTCTACCTCATAGTGCTTATAGCATGTCTAAACCATTGATAGTTGAACCATGTGCAGCACCATGAGGTCATACCAGTAACCCTAACTAAAAAACTATCTGCTGTGGTCAAGGTTGGCCAATACAACTCTTGGAGGAAAGGGCTTATGGGAACATGTTTCCAGTGGAGAAGCTCCAAAAAAAATTACCCAAGACAAAGATGGTTGGGAGATGGTGGTTGATGTTGACAGCAAATGGGTCAGGAGGACCTCATGGTGTTGTCAATCATTCAAAACAGCCTGGAACCATCTATCATGGCAGCTTACTCCTACTGTGAGAGCTCCAAAGAGTTGTGGGATACACTACAACAAGTGTATGGCAACATTTCAAACCTAATTCAAGTCTTTGAAGTCAAGAGGCTTATCAACACTCTTCACCGGGAAAGCATGGACTGCATCCAAAACTTTGGCAAGTTCAGAGCTTTGTTGGCTGAGTTGGAAATGCTGAGACCATCTATTGTGGATCGTACTGTCCTGAATGATAGACAAAGCAATTTGAGTAACTAAAGATTGTAGTGCTTAAGAGCTTTTAGGAGAAAGTATAGTATAGCGTGTATGTTAAGAGAGCTTCTAGTTCCAAGGTTGGTTTTTCGTGCCATTTAGATAGTCTAGTGGCTATTAGGTTCAGATCAACGGTAATTTTCAGACAGGACAGTAGGGTCGTGATTCTTTAAGTGTAAGGAGTCCTAGATTACTTATGTCATTTCCACTTTGGTCGTTCCCCTAAAGAGTAAGGATATCATTCTACCCTTTCCCAGGAAGTTACCTGTTACATTTTACCTATACCTAGGGTACCAGTTGTTGACCTTGTTCGCGTTTCCATACCAGTAGTCCCGACCCAAGTGTTAGGCTATTTGGGTAGAGCCTACGCTTTAGAATTTCTTGGACCGTCAAAACTCCTGAAAGGTCAAATCACAGGTTTGCTTCTTATTCCATTGTGTGGTTTGTTAACTTTTTAAAACATTTATGAATAATTAAATAAATAAGTGGAAGTTTGTTCAAGGTGTCGTAAGAGACATTTTGTATGGAAGGAATTTTCCGCCCATATTTTGTTTGATTCGGGAACAATAGATAGATGAAGTTCCCGGGTAGTGTCATTGTATTAGGGAATACCTTTAGTAAATTCAAGTATCGTTCTTATTCTTGGAAGTACTGGCATCCATTTAGAATTATGGTATGCCTTCTTATCCCATCCCCATTCCTTAGTGCTTCTATTAGAGTGGTATGTTTCTATCTAGAGTGAGATTGGCTATCTAGTTTCCGTGGTCAGTTAGGAAGTGGTAGAAGAAAGAAGTTCTTGGGAGAAGACTAGTCACCGTTGGCCTACAATGGTATTCTACCAAGTGTTGGAGCGTTGCTCATACCAGTCTGGGACAGTTGTAAACCTTTTGGGAAAAGATGAAGAGGATTATTTCATAATCTTGCGCATTTTCAACATAGAAGATAAAAACGAGCAAAGTATAGAGGATCGTCTCATAATTAGAGAATTAAGAAAAACGTTTAAGGCGCCAGAAAGATAATCGACAACTAGAAGTAATATATGTTCAGTAGTCATCTTGAACTTGGATTTGCTGCAATAGCCTAGACATCTCGGCAAGTGGTTTTAATCAAGCAAATTAAAAGATAAAAGATTTGTTTGGAGAAAGGTTCTGTTCAATTTATTTCTTTGCCATGGAGTGTACCCATGTCAGTGGTAAAGAAGAAGAACTAGAGTTTGCGGTTATGTTCTACTATAGTTAAATTGGACATGACCATTAAGGTCAATTATCAAGTTCTAGAACTGAAGCGTGGCTAAGATCGGTCGCAAGGTGCAGTTTTGTTTCAAGGACGTTTGATGGACGATGCATGTTCTATTAAATGGCTATGTAGGGGAATGGGAAGTTGGATCCCTTAGTCAGTAAGTTGGAACACGGAGTTGTTGAAGATTTAGAAAAGAGCGCTACTATTACAGAATCGTTGTGTCCAATCTCTGTTATTGAGATTCAAAGTTGTTTGGTTTGGCCAGTTACCATCAGAAGTTTGTTGGAATGGAGTAAAAGGATTGGTGAAGTTAGCAATCAGTTAGAGGAAGTCTCTAAGTCTACACATATCTTAGATTTGCATGAGCCTAACCAGCCATATATTATTGCATGGACATATCGTGTGTTGGCTTAGGTGAATGCTGATTAAAGACGATAAGGTAATCGTCTATGTATCAAGGGAGCTAAAGAAGAATAAGGTAAATTATCGGATGCAAGGGCTGGAATTGGAGGCAGTTTTGTTGTACATCGACTTTAGTGACCATTTCCATGTGGAGAAGGAATCCAAGAGTCCACTGATCAAAGAAGCCTTAGGAAAAGCAAATGATGTTGCTTATGCTTTGAGGAGGGAAAGTTTTGGTGACTATATTGAGAAGGATCTCAAGAATCATGAAGCAGGAATTGGAGTGGTTTATTAGGCTCCATTATAAGGAAATAATGGAGAGTTTTCAAGATTTCAAGTAGTAAATCAAATTGGCTTATCCATTTATATCTGAGGAAATCAATTGGAAGATGAGAACTTAAGGAAAACTTAAGAAGAATTGAATGAAGAGAGCCCTAAGGAAGTTTGAAGAGTGCAAGAAAAGGGTATAACCATAAGGCATATGGGAAAGCCCAAGTTGTTAAGATATCAGAGGATGTATCAATACATAACATCTGGAGTCCGCGTACAAAAGTATTCAATTTGTGGATAGATTTTGAATAGATGGACTTCTTGGATCCTTAGTTGCTGGACAGAATAAAGAAATAACAAAGCAATCGAACCAGACTTGGCAATAGGAAAAACCAGAGATATTAAGTAGTTCAAAGATTATGAAGAGGGTCTCAGATAGATTAGAGGTATATAAAAGCTTAAGGGAAATTATTTTGGGAATGGGTGAGTGTGTATGTATATGAGAGTAGCACCCTTGGTTTGGATCGTGTTAACGTGATCGATCGTGCATGTTGTGTAAGCATATTTCGGATCTGAATATAGTTGAGCCACAACGACCAGCCAATCTGCAACCCATCCTCACTTATCCTGAAAATCCTTTGCGGATAGGCAAGCGTTGCATAAAGAGATTGAAGAGCAGAGGGATTTCTAGAGTTCACGTATTTTGGTGCAAGAGACAGAAAGTTGTAGTCACATAGGAGGATGAAGATAAGTTCAGAGCTGATTACCTATGACTCTTCTCAGATACCCCAAATGTCCAGTAAAGTGTCCACTTGTATGTTTTCAGAATTCGGGGATGAATTCTTTTGAGGGGGGAAAAATGTAATAACCCTCAAGACAGATCATATGAGAAGCACATGATTTATAAACCATTCTTAAAAGGAAGGAAATGGAAGCTGCTGGTGGCTGGGTCTGGTGAAACAGGACGCCAGCTGCCATATGCTCACTTCTGCTTGGTGTTAAGCTGAGACACTCAGCTGGACTACTCCTCAGCTTTATAACCACTTCAGGGAGCTGCCTGCACCTTTTGTTTCTGAAAGAAAGAGAGAAAATTTTGTGAAAAAAAATCAGGGAAAAAGAAAGAGAAACCAAGAGGAAGATCAAGAAGAAAGCTGAACGAAATTCCTCCACCACCTAGCTCAGTTCTTTTTAGTGAGAAGGATCATAAGTTCAACCGCGGGTATACCTTGGAGAGGAGAACC
>CAJHQP010009209.1:0-23342 GCA_905132765.1 Moricandia arvensis
GTTTGAAGTTGATCAAAAGACTTGCATCTTGACCATATCAAGATATGGAAGCCACCAGATATGCATCAACTTCAGTACGGCAATGCAAAGATTATCAAAATGTAATTGGAGATGAAGGAGTCACTAGAGTCAATGGTGAAGTGATTACTGGAGCAGGAGAAGAACTCATGTTTCCTTCTCAAATCAAAAGAGAAACCACCAGAGGAACTTAGTCCTACAACAATCTCCAAAGGAACCAACCCGGGGTAACTATCTAAAACTCAAAGAAAAACATGAAACCTGATTTGCTTGCCTGTGAGTACAGGTCAAAACTGTTTTGAGATCTACCATTTCGAAAAGAGAAGCTACAATGATGATCAGAGTATCAAGATGGGTTGTTGGCTAAGTTGATGAAGCAACAATCAAACCTTGGAAACTGTCTAGCCGCCAGCCTTGACATAGGGACAGTCCGAGGACCATATCTCAACAACCACAAGGATTTAAACCATCAAACTCGACTGCCATGGAAACTTAACTCATCAGGGGGCTCACGTCGAATTGGAAATCAAGTCAAAACCTTCTCAGATGAAAGAGTTATGGGTTCTACAAATCGGGTGATCCTGTATTGGCTATCTTTGAACTTTTCTGAGTTTAAAACATCTCAATCCTATATATGGCGACCAGGTGAGCATGCTAAGGTAAGTGATCATGTTTTCAAGAGTTCTTTTATCAATTACACAGATATGATGCACTTGTTTTTGTCAAAGAGCCATGTGCAGATTATGATGAAGCTTGGAAGCATACAGAAGAAAGAACAAGCATGTGGAAGACAAGCGGTTCAAGCCACCTGATTTGGATCAGGATAAGCACCCAGGACGTCACTAGCTTCATCCTCATCAAAGAAGCACCACCAGAAGCAGCACACAAGCCAAAACCGAGCAAAACCAATTTGGGAATAAGATTATTACTCTTTGATAAACTTTCATGTGCTAACTTGCTTTGTTTCAATGTCAGGTTTAAGTAATGACAGGAACTAAATGGGTTAATGCCTTATACCTATCCAAACCAGTCAGCAACAATGCCTATCAAAGAGGCTTGCAAGGTAAGTGTAATCTGATTTTAAACTTCAATGTTACTTGACTTGGTCCCTCTATTGTAGGTAAAACAGATTTGAGGACAAATCTTTTGAAGAGGGAGGGGATGATGTGATCCTGGAAAGCACAAGCATGCACCTTTAAGAGTGCATATGAGGTGATCATGGACCGGATCACTAAGGAGGACAAGGAGGGTCTAGATGAGCCACATGAAGCCACAATGCATCAACCACTCGGTGAGGATGCTCTAGCCATTCCTGAAGGTCCCATGACTCGTTCCAGAGTCAAAAAGCTTAAGGAGAATGTTGTTGGATTACTCACTTCACATCCACAACAACAAAGTCTTGGACAAGGTCTGATCCGAGATGTCTTGATCACCATCAAGCCATCTCTACATCAAGCTGAGTTAGTGTCTAGGCAAGACATGGGGTGTGTGCTCTTTTCCTTGCTTTTGGTTTTGTCGCCACGAGGTTTTCCAGGAGGAGGTTTTAAACGAGGCCACAACTTGTCTACACATCACCTAAGTGCTATTCTCGGTCCAAGACTAATAGAAGTTGCATTTTTATTTCATTTTAAACTTATGTTAAACTAGACTATAGTTTTATTCTTTCCTTTTTTGATTCATTGTCGAAACCCTAGAGGATTTGTCTCTGGTTTCCTATTTAAAGGGTTCTCTACACCCTCTTGTAATCATCCAGTCTTTCTATAACCAAGTTACATTCATCTTTGCGGCTCTCTCTCTCTCTAAAGAAGTGTGCCGAGTCTGGTGTGTCATATCCAGAGCCTAAGGGTGTCTAGTTTGGTGTGTCATATCCAAACCATTCATCTAGGAGTATCAAGAGATCATCCATCCCTCTTGTGTCACCATCCAATCCCACACGCCTTGAAGGACTTGAGTCTTTGATTCGTTCTTGCAAGGATCTATCCATTCCCATCAACCAAAGAGCATCCTAGGGACGCATCAGATAGCTTGATTTGGAATCTAAATCAGTGATAATCTGAAGTTGAATCAATATCATTGGAGTTATGATGAAGAAGTTATCCCACTTTTAACGAAGTGATTCCAGTTTGCCTGTTTGGAGATTTGGCAATTTCTTCTTGATACTAATAAAACCAGAATGAATCACGATGTAAGAAGCTTGATTTGAGACTCATAAATCAGTGTAGAATCACCCTGAAGTTGAATCAAGATCATAGGAGTTATGATGAAGAAGTTATCCCACTTTTAACCGAAGTGACTCCAGTTTACCCTGTTTGGAGATTTGGCAATTTCTTCTTGATTCTAATCAAACCAGAATGAATCAAGATGTAAGAAGCTTGATTTGGACTCATAAATCAGTGTAGAATCACCCTGAAGTTGAATCAATATCATAGGAGTTATGATGAAGAAGTTATCCCACTTTTAACCGAAGTGATTCCAGTTTACCCTGTTTTGGAGATTGCAATTTCTTCTTGATCTAATCAAAACCAGAATGATCAAGATGTAAAGAAGATTTATTTGACTCATAAATCAGTGTGAATCACCCTGAAGTTGAATCAATATTCATAGGAGTTATGATGAAGATGTTATACCACTTTTTAACCGAAGTGACTCCAGTTTACCCTGTTTGGAGATTTGGCAATTTATTCTTGATACTAATAAAACCAGAATGAATCAACGATGTAAGAAGATTGATTTGGACTCATTAATCAGTGTAGAATCACCCTGAGTTGAATCAATATCATTGGAGTTATGATGAGATGAAGTTATCCCACTTTTAACCGAAGTGATTCTAGTTTACCCTGTTTGGAGATTTGGCAATTTCTTCTTGATTCAAATCAAACCAGAATGAATCAAGATATAAGATCTTGATTTGGACTCATAAATCAGTGTAGAATCACCCTGAAAGTTGAATCAAGATCATAGGAGTTATGATGAAGAAGTTATCCCACTTTTAACCGAAGTGATTCCAGTTTACCCTGTTTGGAGATTTGGCAATTTCTTCTTGATACTAATAAAACCAGAATGAATCACGATGTAAGAAGCTTGATTTGGACTCATTAATCAGTGTAGAATCACCCTGGAGTTGAATCAATATCATTGGAGTTATGATGAAGAAGTTATCCCACTTTTAACCGAAGTGATTCTAGTTTACCCTGTTTGGAGATTTGGCAATTTCTTCTTGATTACTAATAAAACCATAATGAATCAAGATGTAAGAATCTTGATTTGAACTCATAAATCAGTGTAGAATCATCCTGAAGTTGAATCAAGATCATTGGAGTTATGATGAAGAAGTTATCCCACTTTTAACCGAAGTGATTCCAGTTTACCCTGTTTGGAGATTTGGCAATTTCTTCTTGATTCTAATCAAACCAGAATGAATCAAGATGTAAGAATCTTGATTTGGACTCATAAATCAGTGTAGAATCATCCTGAAGTTGAATCAAGATCATAGGAGTTATGATGAAGAAGTTATCCCACTTTTAACCGAAGTGACTCCAGTTTACCATGTTTGGAGATTTGTCAATTTCTTCTTGATTCTAATCAAACCAGAATGAATCAAGATGTAAGAAGCATTATTTGGACTCATAAATCAGTGGATAATCACCCTGAAGTTAAATCAATATCATTGGAGTTATGATGAAGAAGTTATCCCAGTTTTAACCGAAGTGATTCCAGTTTACCCTATTTGGAGATTTGGAAATTTCTTCTTGATTCTAAGCAAACCAAAATGAATCAAGATGTAAGAAGCTTTATTTGGACTCATAATCAGTGTAGAATCACCCTGAAGTTGAATCAATATCATAGGAGTTATGATGAAGATGTTATACCACTTTTTACCGAAGTGACTCCAGTTTACCCTGTTTGGAGATTTCGCAATTTATTCTTGATACTAATAAAACCATAATGAATCACGATGTAAGAAGCTTGATTTGGACTCATTAATCAGTGTAGAATCACCCTGGAGTTGAATCAATATCATTGGAGTTATGATGAAGAAGTTATCCCACTTTTAACCGAAGTGATTCCAGTTTACCCTGTTTGGAGATTTGGCAATTTCTTCTTGATTCAAATCAAACCAGAATGAATCAAGATGTAAGAATCTTGATTTGGACTCATAAATCAGTGTAGAATCATCCTGAAGTTGAATCAAGATCATAGGAGTTATGATGAAGAAGTTATCCCACTTTTAACCGAAGTGACTCCAGTTTACCCTGTTTGGAGATTTGGCAATTTCTTCTTGATTCTAATCAAACCAGAATGAATCAAGATGTAAGAAGCTTTATTTGGACTCATAAATCAGTGAAGAATCACCTTGAAGTTGAATCAATATCATAGGAGTTATGATGAAGAAGTTATCCCACTTTTAACCGAAGTGATTCCAGTTTACCCTGTTTGGAGATTTGGCAATTTCTTCTTGATTCTAATCAAACCAGAATGAATCACGATGTAAGAAGCTTGATTTGGACTCATAAATCTGTGTAGAATCACCCTGAAGTTGAATCAAGATCATTGGAGTTATGATGAAGAAGTTATCCCACTTTTAACCGAAGTGATTCCAGTTTACCCTGTTTGGAGATTTGGCAATTTCTTCTTGATTCTAATCAAACCAGAATGAATCAAGATGTAAGAAGCTTGATTTGGACTCATAAATCAGTGTATAATCACCCTGAAGTTGAATCAATATCATTGGAGTTATGATGAAGAAGTTATCCCACTTTTAACCGAAGTGATTCCAGTTTGCCCTGTTTGGAGAGTTAGCAATTTCTTCTTGATACTAATAAAACCAGAATGAATCAAGATGTAAGAATCTTGATTTGGACTCATAAATCAGTGTATAATCACCCTGAAGTTGGAATCAAGATCATAGGAGTTATGATGAAGAAGTTATCCCACTTTTAACCGAAGTGATTCCAGTTTACCCTGTTTGGAGATTTGACAATTTCTTCTTGATTCTAATCAAACCAGAATGAATCAAGATGTAAAAATCTTTATTTGGACTCAATAAAACAGTGGATAATCACCCTGAAGTTAAATTAATATCATTGGAGTTATGATGAAGAAGTTATCCCACTTTTAACCGAAGTGATTCCAGTTTGCCCTGTTTGGAGAGTTGGCAATTTCTTCTTGATACTAATAAACCATAATGAATCAAGATGTAAGAATCTTGATTTGGACTCATAAATCAGTGTAGAATCACCCTGAAGTTGAATCAAGATCATAGGAGTTATGATGAAGAAGTTATCCCACTTTTAACCGAAGTGACTCCGGTTTACCCTGTTTGGAGATTTGGCAATTTCTTCTTGATTCTAATCAAACCAGAATGAATCAAGATGTAAGAATCTTTATTTGGACTCATAAATCAGTGTAGAATCATCATTAATTTGAATCAAGATCATAGGAGTTATGATGAAGAAGTTATCCCACTTTTAACCGAAGTGATTCCAGTTTACCCTGTTTGGAGATTTGGCAATTTCTTCTTGATTCTAATCAAACCAGAATGAATCAAGATGTAAGAAGCTTTATTTGGACTCATAAATCAGTGGATAATCACCCTGAAGTTGAATCAATATCATTGGAGTTACGATGAAGAAGTTATCCCACTTTTAACCGAAGTGATTCCAGTTTGCCCTGTTTGGAGATTTGGCAATTTCTTCTTGATCTAATCAAACCAGAATGAATCAAGATGTAAGAAGCTTTATTTGGACTCATAAATCAGTGGATAATCACCCTGAAGTTGAAATCAATATCATTGGAGTTATGATGAAGAAGTTATCCCACTTTTAACCGAAGTGATTCCAGTTTGTCCCTATTTGGAGATTTGGCAATTTCTTCTTGATACTAATAAAACCAGAATGAATCAATATGTAAGAATCTTGATTTGGACTCATAAATCAGTGTAGAATCACCCTGAAGTTGAATCAAGATCATAGGAGTTATGATGAAGAAGTTATCCCACTTTTAACCGAAGTGATTCCAGTTTACCCTGTTTGGAGATTTGGCAATTTCTTCTTGATTCTAATCAAACCAGAATGAATCAAGATGTAAGAATCTTGATTTGGACTCATAAATCAGTGTAGAATCATCCTGAAGTTGAATCAAGATCATAGGAGTTATGATGAAGAAGTTATCCCACTTTTAACCGAAGTGACTCCAGTTTACCCTGTTTGGAGATTTGGCAATTTCTTCTTGATTCTAATCAAACCAGAATGAATCAGATGTAAGAAGCTTTATTTGGACTCATAAATCAGTGGATAATCACCCTGAAGTTAAATCAATATCATTGGAGTTATGATGAAGAAGTTATCCCACTTTTAACCGAAGTGATTCCAGTTTGCCCTGTTTGGAGATTTGGCAATTTCTTCTTGATTCTAATCAAACCAGAATGAATCAAGATGTAAGAAGCTTGATTTGGACTCATAAATCAGTGGATAATCACCCTGAAGTTGAATCAATATCATTGGAGTTATGATGAAGAAGTTATCCCACTTTTAACCGAAGTGATTCCAGTTTGCCCTGTTTGGAGATTTGGCAATTTCTTCTTGATTCTAATCAAACCAGAATGAATCACGATGTAAGAATCTTTATTTGGACTCATAAATCAGTGGATAATCACCCTGAAGTTGAATCAATATCATTGGAGTTATGATGAAGAAGTTATCCCACTTTTAACCGAAGTGATTCCAGTTTACCCTGTTTGGAGATTTGGCAATTTCTTCTTGATTCTAATCAAACCAGAATGAATCAAGATGTAAGAATCTTTATTTGGACTCATAAATCAGTGTAAAATCACCCTGAAGTTGAATCAATATCATAGGAGTTATGATGAAGAAGTTATCCCACTTTTAACCGAAGTGACTCCAGTTTACCCTGTTTGGAGATTTGGCAATTTCTTCTTGATTCTAATCAAACCAGAATGAATCAAGATGTAAGAAGCTTTATTTGGACTCATAAATCAGTGGATAATCACACTGAATTTGAATCAATATCATAGGAGTTATGATGAAGATGTTATTCCACTTTTAACCGAAGTGATTCTAGTTTACCCTGCTTGGAGATTTGGCAATTTCTTCTTGATTCTAATCAAACCAGAATGAATCAAGATGTAAGAAGCTTTATTTGGACTCATAAATCAGTGTAGAATCACCCTGAAGTTGAATCAATTCATAGGAGTTATGATGAAGAAGTTATCCACTTTTAACCGAAGTGACTCCAGTTTATCCTGTTTGGAGATTTGGCAATTTATTCTTGATACTAATAAAACCAGAATGAATCACGATGTAAGAAGATTGATTTGGACTCATTAATCAGCGTAGAATCCCCTGAAGTTGAATCAATATCATTGGAGTTATGATGAAGAAGTTATCCCACTTTTAACCGAAGTGATTCTAGTTTACCCTGTTTGGAGATTTGGCAATTTCTTCTTGATACTAATCAAACCAGAATGAATCACGATGTAAGAATCTTGATTTGGACTCATAAATCAGTGTAGAATCACCCTGAAGTTGAATCAAGATCATAGGAGTTATGATGAAGATGTTATCCCACTTTTTAACCGAAGTGATTCCAGTTTACCCTGTTTGGAGATTTGGCAATTTATTCTTGATACTAATAAAACCAGAATGAATCACGATGTAAGAAGCTTGATTTGGACTCATTAATCAGTGTAGAATCACCCTGGAAGTTGAATCAATATCATTGGAGTTATGATGAAGAAGTTATCCCACTTTTAACCGAAGTGATTCTAGTTTACCCTGTTTGGAGATTTGGCAATTTCTTCTTGATTCTAATCAAACCAGAATGAATCAAGATGTAAGAAGCTTGATTTGGACTCATAAATCAGTGTAGAATCATCCTGAAGTTGAATCAAGATCATAGGAGTTATGATGAAGAAGTTATCCCACTTTTAACCGAAGTGACTCCAGTTTACCCTGTTTGGAGATTTGGCAATTTCTTTTTGATTCTAATCAAACCAGAATGAATCAAGATGTAAGAAGCTTTATTTGGACTCATAAATCAGTGGATAATCACCCTGAAGTTAAATCAATATCATTGGAGTTATGATGAAGAAGTTATCCCACTTTTAACCGAAGTGATTGCAGTTTGCCCTGTTTGGAGATTTGGCAATTTCTTCTTGATACTAATAAAACCATAATGAATCAAGATGTAAGAAGCTTGATTTGGACTCATAAATCAGTGTAGAATCACCCTGAAGTTGAATCAAGATCATAGGAGTTATGATGAAGAAGTTATCCCACTTTTAACCGAAGTGATTCCAGTTTACCCTGTTTGGAGATTTGACAATTTCTTCTTGATTCTAATAAACCAGAATGAATCAAGATGTAAGAATCTTGATTTGGACTCATAAATCAGTGTAGAATCATCCTGAAGTTGAATCAAGATCATAGGAGTTATGATGAAGAAGTTATCCCACTTTTAACCGAAGTGACTCCAGTTTACCCTGTTTGGAGATTTGGCAATTTCTTCTTGATTCTAATCAAACCAGAATGAATCAAGATGTAAGAATCTTTATTTGGACTCATAAATCAGTGGATAATCACCCTGAAGTTGAATCAATATCATTGGAGTTATGATGAAGAAGTTATCCCACTTTTAACCGAAGTGATTCCAGTTTGCCCTGTTTGGAGATTGGCGATTTCTTCTTGATACTAATAAAACCATAATGAATCAAGATGTAAGAATCTTGATTTGGACTCATAAATCAGTGTAGAATATCCTGAAGTTGAATCAAGATCATAGGAGTTATGATGAAGAACTTATCTCACTTTTAACCGAAGTGACTCCAGTTTACCCTTTTTGGAGATTTGGCAATTTCTTCTTGATTCTAATCAAACCAGAATGAATCAAGATGTAAGAAGCTTTATTTGGATTCATAAATCAGTGGATAATCACCCTGAAGTTGAATCAATATCATTGGAGTTATGATGAAGAAGTTATCCCACTTTTAACCGAAGTGATTCCAGTTTGCCCTGTTTGGAGAGTTGGCAATTTCTTCTTGATACTAATAAAACCAGAATGAATCAAGATGTAAGAATCTTGATTTGGACTCATAAATCAGTGTAGAATCATCCTGAAGTTGAATCAAGATCATAGGAGTTATGATGAAGAAGTTATCCCACTTTTAACCGAAGTGACTCCAGTTTACCCTGTTTGGAGATTTGGCAATTTCTTCTTGATTCTAATCAAACCAGAATGAATCAAGATGTAAGAAGCTTTATTTGGACTCATAAATCAGTGGATAATCACCCTGAAGTTAAATCAATATCATTGGAGTTATGATGAAGAAGTTATCCCACTTTTAACCGAAGTGATTCCAGTTTGCCCTGTTTGGAGATTTGGCAATTTCTTCTTGATTCTAATCAAACCAGAATGAATCAAGATGTAAGAAGCTTTATTTGGACTCATAAATCAGTGGAGAATCACCCTGAAGTTGAATCAATATCATAGGAGTTATGATGAAGAAGTTATCCCACTTTTAACCGAAGTGATTCCAGTTTACCCTGTTTGGAGATTTGGCAATTTCTTCTTGATTCTAATCAAACCAGAATGAATCAAGATGTAAGAAGCTTGATTTGGACTCATAAATCAGTGTAGAATCACCCTGAAATTGAATCATTATCATAGGAGTTATGATGAAGAAGTTATCCCACTTTTAACCGAAGTGATTCCAGTTTACCCTGTTTGGAGATTTGGCAATTTATTCTTGATACTAATAAAACCAGAATGAATCACGATGTAAGAAGCTTGATTTGGACTCATAAATCAGTGTAAAATCACCCTGAAGTTGAATCAATATCATTGGAGTTATGATGAAGAAGTTATCCCACTTTTAACCGAAGTGATTCCAGTTTACCCTGTTTGGAGATTTGGCAATTTCTTCTTGATTCTAATCAAACCAGAATGAATCAAGATGTAAGAAGCTTGATTTGGACTCATAAATCAGTGTAGAATCACCCTGAAGTTGAATCAAGATCATAGGAGTTATGATGAAGAAGTTATCCACTTTTAACCGAAGTGATTCCAGTTTACCCTGTTTGGAGATTTGGCAATTTATTCTTGATACTAATAAAACCAGAATGAATCACGATGTAAGAAGCTTGATTTGGACTCATTAATCAGTGTAGAATCACCCTGAAGTTGAATCAATATCATTGGAGTTATGATGAAGAAGTTATCCCACTTTTAACCGAAGTGATTCCAGTTTACCCTGTTTGGAGATTTGGCAATTTCTTCTTGATCTAATCAAACCAGAATGAATCAAGATGTAAGAAGCTTGATTTGGACTCATAAATCAGTGTAGAATCATCCTGAAGTTGAATCAAGATCATAGGAGTTATGATGAAGAAGTTATCCCACTTTTAACCGAAGTGATTCCAGTTTACCCTGTTTGGAGATTTGGCAATTTCTTCTTGATACTAATAAAACCAGAATGAATCACGATGTAAGAAGCTTGATTTGACTCATAAATCAGTTAGAATCACCCTGAAGTTGAAATCAATATCATTGGAGTTATGATGAAGAAGTTATCCCACTTTTAACCGAAGTGATTCCAGTTTGCCCTGTTTGGAGATTTGGCAATTTCTTCTTGATACTAATAAAACCAGAATGAATCACGATGTAAGAAGCTTGATTTGGACTCATAAATCAGTGTAGAATCATCCTGAAGTTGAATCAAGATCATAGGAGTTATGATGAAGAAGTTATCCCACTTTTAACCGAAGTGATTCCAGTTTACCCTGTTTGGAGATTTGGCAATTTCTTCTTGATACTAATAAAACCAGAATGAATCACGATGTAAGAAGCTTTATTTGGACTCATAAATCAGTGTAGAAACACCCTGAAGTTGAATCAAGATCATAGGAGTTATGATGAAGAAGTTATCCCACTTTTAACCGAAGTGACTCCAGTTTACCCTGTTTGGAGATTTGGCAATTTCTTCTTGATACTAATAAAACCAGAATGAATCAAGATGTAAGAATCTTGATTTGGACTCATAAATCAGTGGATAATCACCCTGAAGTTGAATCAATATCATTGGAGTTATGATGAAGAAGTTATCCCACTTTTAACCGAAGTGATTCCAGTTTGCCCTGTTTGGAGATTTGGCAATTTCTTCTTGATACTAATAAAACCATAATGAATCAAGATGTAAGAATCTTGATTTGGACTCATAAATCAGTGTAGAATAATCCTGAAGTTGAATCAAGATCATAGGAGTTATGATGAAGAAGTTATCCCACTTTTAACCGAAGTGACTCCAGTTTTACCCTGTTTGGAGATTTGGCAATTTCTTCTTGATTCTAATCAAACCAGAATGAATCAAGATGTAAGAAGCTTTATTTGGACTCATAAATCAGTGGATAATCACCCTGAAGTTGAATCAATATCATTGGAGTTATGATGAAGAAGTTATCCCACTTTTAACCGAAGTGATTCCAGTTTGCCCTGTTTGGAGATTTGGCAATTTCTTCTTGATTCTAATCAAACCAGAATGAATCAAGATGTAAGAAGCTTGATTTGGACTCATAAATCAGTGGATAATCACCCTGAAGTTGAATCAATATCATTAGGAGTTATGATGAAGAAGTTATCCCACTTTTAACCGAAGTGATTCCAGTTTGCCCTGTTTGGAGATTTGGCAATTTCTTCTTGATTCTAATCAAACCAGAATGAATCAAGATGTAAGAATCTTGATTTGGACTCATAAATCAGTGGATAATCATCCTGAAGTTGAATCAATATCATTGGAGTTATGATGAAGAAGTTATCCCACTTTTAACCGAAGTGATTCCAGTTTACCCTGTTTGGAGATTTGGCAATTTCTTCTTGATTCTAATAAAACCAGAATGAATCAAGATGTAAGAAGCTTTATTTGGACTCATAAATCAGTGTAGAATCACCCTGAAGTTGAATCAATATCATAGGAGTTATGATGAAGATGTTATCCCACTTTTAACCGAAGTGACTCCAGTTTACCCTGTTTGGAGATTTGGCAATTTCTTCTTGATTCTAATCAAACCAGAATGAATCAAGATGTAAGAAGCTTTATTTGGACTCATAAATCAGTGGATAATCACCCTGAAGTTGAATCAATATCATAGGAGTTATGATGAAGATGTTATTCCCACTTTTAACCGAAGTGATTCTAGTTTACCCTGCTTGGAGATTTGGCAATTTCTTCTTGATTCTAATCAAACCAGAATGAATCAAGATGTAAGAAGCTTTATTTGGACTCATAAATCAGTGTAGAATCACCCTGAAGTTGAATCAATTTCATAGGAGTTATGATGAAGATGTTATCCCACTTTTTACCGAAGTGACTCCAGTTTATCCTGTTTGGAGATTTGGCAATTTATTCTTGATACTAATAAAACCAGAATGAATCACGATGTAAGAAGATTGATTTGGACTCATTAATCAGCGTAGAATCCCCCTGGAGTTGAATCAATATCATTGGAGTTATGATGAAGAAGTTATCCCACTTTTAACCGAAGTGATTCTAGTTTACCCTGTTTGGAGATTTGGCAATTTCTTCTTGATTCTAATCAAACCAGAATGAATCAAGATATAAGAATCTTGATTTGGACTCATAAATCAGTGTAGAATCACCCTGAAGTTGAATCAAGATCATAGGAGTTATGATGAAGATGTTATCCCACTTTTTAACCGAAGTGATTCCAGTTTACCCTGTTTGGAGATTTGGCAATTTATTCTTGATACTAATAAAACCAGAATGAATCACGATGTAAGAAGCTTGATTTGGACTCATTAATCAGTGTAGAATCACCCTGGAGTTGAACCAATATCATTGGAGTTATGATGAAGAAGTTATCCCACTTTTAACCGAAGTGATTCTAGTTTACCCTGTTTGGAGATTTGGTAATTTCTTCTTGATTCTAATCAAACCAGAATGAATCAAGATGTAAGAATCTTTATTTGGACTCATAAATCAGTGGATAATCATCCTGAAGTTGAATCAATATCATTGGAGTTATGATGAAGAAGTTATCCCACTTTTAACCGAAGTGATTCTAGTTTACCCTGTTTGGAGATTTGGAAATTTCTTCTTGATTCTAATAAAACCAGAATGAATCAAGATGTAAGAAGCTTTATTTGGACTCATAAATCAGTGTAGAATCACCCTGAAGTTGAATCAATTCATAGGAGTTATGATGAAGATGTTATACCACTTTTTAACCGAAGTGACTCCAGTTTACCCTGTTTGGAGATTTGGCAATTTATTCTTGATACTAATAAAACCATAATGAATCACGATGTAAGAAGATTGATTTGGACTCATTAATCAGTGTAGAATCCCCCTGAGTTGAATCAATATCATTGGAGTTATGATGAAGAAGTTATCCCACTTTTAACCGAAGTGATTGCAGTTTGCCCTGTTTGGAGAGTTGGCAATTTCTTCTTGATACTAATAAAACCATAATGAATCAAGATGTAAGAATATTTATTTGGACTCATAAATCAGTGTAGAATCATCCTGAAGTTGAATCAAGATCATAGGAGTTATGATGAAGAAGTTATCCCACTTTTAACCGAAGTGACTCCAGTTTACCCTGTTTGGAGATTTGGCAATTTCTTCTTGATTCTAATCAAACCAGAATGAATCAAGATGTAAGAATCTTTATTTGGACTCATAAATCAGTGTAGAATCATCCTGAAGTTGAATCAAGATCATAGGAGTTATGATGAAGAAGTTATCCCACTTTTAACCGAAGTGACTCCAGTTTACCCTGTTTGTAGATTTGGCAATTTCTTCATGATTCTAATCAAACCAGAATGTGATGTGATCCTGGAAAGCACCAAGCAAGCAACCTTTAAGAGTGCATATGATGTGATCATGGACCGGATCACTAAGGAGAACAAGGAGGGTCTAGATGAGCCACATGAAGCCACAATGCATCAACCACTGGTGAGGATGCTCTAGCCATTCCTGAAGGTCCCATGACTCGTTCCAGAGTCAAGAAGCTAAAGGAGAATGTTGTTGGATTACTCACTTCACATCCACAACAACAAAGTCTTGGACAAGGTCTGATCCGAGATGTCTTGATCACCATTCAAGCCATCTCTACATCAAGCTGAGTTAGTGTCTAGGCAAGACATGGGGTGTGTGCTCTTTTCCTTGCTTTTGGTTTTGTCCCACGAGGTTTTCCAGGAGGGAGGTTTTTAACGAGGCCACAACTTGTCTACACATCACCTAAGTGCTATTCTCGGTCCAAGACTACATGAAGTTCCATTTTTATTTCATTCTAAACTTATGTTAAACTTAGACTATAGTTTTCTTTCTTTCCTTTTTTGGTTTATGGTCGAAACCCTAGAGAGTATGTTCTCTGGTTTCCTATTTAAAGGGTTCTCTACACCCTCTTGTAATCATCCAGTCTTTTATTAAACAAGTTACATTCATTCTTGTCAGCTCTCTCTCTCTAGAAGGTGTCGAGTTCTGGTGTGTAATATCCAGAGACCTAAGGGTGTCTAATTTGGTGTGTCATATCCAAGTTATTCATCTAGGAGTATCAAGAGATCATCCATCCCTCTTGTGTCACCATCCAATCCACACGCCTTGAAGGACTTGAGTCTTTGATTCGTTCTTGCAAGGATTATCCATTCCCATCAACCAAAGAGCATCCTAGGGACGCATCAGGTGGTATCAGAGCAACTTTGGTTGGGAAGTACTCGTTCTCTCTTTGTTTTTGTTTCTTGTGGATTTCTTGTTTACCTTTGTTAATCGCATCCGTGTAGCATCTTTTGTTTCTTGTTTGTTTTCTTGTTTCAATCCGTGTGCAATCTATATCATCCTGAAAAAAGCATTAGAACTCATCTAACTAGGGCTGCTCGTGATTGCATAAGAGTTTAGACAAGAATTATAGGACTTTCCTTATTTGAAATTTTCGGAAACCCTAGAGAGATAAAGAACCCTAGCCGCATGCATCATCTTGTTGAACACTTTGTGCATTAGTTTAGCTTGTCTATCACCTTGAACACGAGCATATTGAGGCTATTAGGGTGCTAGAAAACCTTAGGAGTGATTAGGAAAAAGCTTAGAAGTGTTTCCTTTTTGCTTGAATCTTTTTCCTTTTTGCTTGAATCGATTTCCTTTTTCTAGCCGATTTCCTTTTCACTTTTGCCTTGCTTTAACTTGTTTAACATCTTGAACACGAGCATACTAGGATTGTTAAGTTGCTAGAACACCTTAGAAAAGTTTAGGAAAAGGTTTAAGAAGTTTTTCCATTGTGCTAGATCATTTCCTTTTTGCTTGAATCTTTTTCCTTTTTCTAGCCGATTTCCTTTTTACTTGTTGTCTTGCATTACAAGCTTGTTTCTTTTCCTTTTTGCTTGTTTTCTTTTTTCCTTTTTGCTTGTCTTGTTCCCTAGAAACCTTTTACTGGTTAGTTTGGTTACCTTTGCGTGCAGGAAGCATGGAAGCCGAGTCTTAAGAAGAAGCTTCACTCGCTAGGAAGGACAAGTATCTCATGGAGGCTATGTCGGCTCAACTTAACCAAAACATGGTAGCAACCATGACCGAGATGATGAGGACCAACCTCAATGACATCAGGAGAGAGCTTAGAGAAGACATCAGGAGAGCTACTAGTCAAGCACCAAACCGAGAGACTAGGAGAGAAAGAGAGAGGAGAGAGGAGAGACCTCATGCAACTCGCCAAGAACATTATGGTTATAAGGAGACTGACAATGAGTATGAGCACCTCAGTTCATCCTCAAGAAGACATAGGCGTGTCCACAAGAGAAGGATGAACCAGGGAGATGAGCTTGCTGGTTTGAAGATCAAGATACCCCCATTCCATGGCAAAGCTGAGTGGGAGAAGAAGATTGAAAGCCTTGATGGAAAGGAACCAGTCTCTAAGCCATCTAAAGAAGATAAACAATTCTGTTTATTCAGTGAAGAGGTTAAGGAGGCATTGTTACAAGTAATGATGGGTGTGGAGAAGCAAATCAAACGGACCAACACAGCACGTCCATCCATTGAAACACAGCATCAAGAACCAGAACCGGTTGTGCCTACCCAAGAAGATCAAGACAAAGTAGCCTCACATATCTTTCATAAAGAAGAACAGCCTGTTCAGAACGTCATGGTCCCTTTAACACAACACATAGTAGCAGAGAAGACACCCAAGGAACCTCAGAGAGCTCATAGAATGAATCAACTAATTGTCTTTGATCCATGTGATTTCCAAAGGACCTTCTTAGGTACTTTTCTGTTCACTCCTTTTGTTTGGTACAAGAAAGGAGAAGTGGAACTATCAAGACACGACTTGGACATGAGACATGTTGTATTTGAGCCTGGAGGAGAGGTCTTGAATCAGAAGAACAAGATCAAACAGGTTAAGAAGAGTTCAGCTGCACCAACATTGGATTTTGTAGATTTCTCATCCTTTGAAGATAAGGGGTTGCACGTCTCAGCTCAGCAAGAGTTTCACTATGAAACCAACTGGAGAATGAAGCCAAATCAGTCACGGATCCAACAAACCAGACAACGCAGAAAATGGCCTTCTGATCATCAAGATATTGCTAGTTTTGCAAAACATGCCGGTTTGGATCTTTCCCAAGAGGAACTTATGTCTGATTGTGCTGGAAGGTTACAGACCTACTCGTGGAGACCTGGAGAATATTTCCACAAGATTATCACCCTTGGAGAGTGCTCTGTTCGTGCTAGAACAAGTTGGGGTCATAAGGAGTTTGAAGTTGATCAAAAGGACTTGCATCTTGACCATATCAAGATATGGAAGCCACCAGATATGCAGCAACTTCAGTACCAATGCAAAGATTATCAAAATGTAATTGGAGATGAAGAAGTCACTAGAGTCAATGGTGAAGTGATTACTGGAGCAGGAGAAGAACTCATGTTTCCTTCTCAAATCAAAGAGAAACCACCAGAGGAACTTAGTCTACAACAATCTCCAAAGAAACCAACCCGGGGTAACTATCTAAACTCAAAGAAAAACATGAAACCTGATTTGCTTGCTGTGAGTACAGGTCAAACTGTTTTGAGATCTACCATTTGGAAAAGAGAAGCTATGATAATGATCAGAGTATCAAGAATGGGTGCTCTGATACCACCTGATGCGTCCCTAGGATGCTCTTTGGTTGATGGGAATGGATAATCCTTGCAAGAACGAATCAAAAGACTCAAGTCCTTCAAGGCGTGTGGATTGGATGGTGACACAAGAGGGATGGATGATCTCTTGATACTCCTAGATGAATAACTTGGATATGACACACCAAATTAGACACCCTTAGGTCTCTGGATATTACACACCAGAACTCGACACCTTCTAGAGAGAGAGAGCCGACAAGAATGAATGTAACTTGTTTAATAAAAGACTGGATGATTACAAGAGGGTGTAGAGAACCCTTTAAATAGGAAACCAGAGAACATACTCTCTAGGGTTTCGACCATAAACCAAAAAAGGAAAGAAAGAAAACTATAGTCTAAGTTTAACATAAGTTTAGAATGAAATAAAATGGAACTTCATGTAGTCTTGGACCGAGAATAGCACTTAGGTGATGTGTAGACAAGTTGTGGCCTCGTTAAAAACCTCCCTCCTGGAAAACCTCGTGGGACAAAACCAAAAGCAAGGAAAAGAGCACACACCCCATGTCTTGCCTAGACACTAACTCAGCTTGATGTAGAGATGGCTTGAATGGTGATCAAGACATCTCGGATCAGACCTTGTCCAAGACTTTGTGTTGTGGATGTGAAGTGAGTAATCCAACAACATTCTCCTTTAGCTTCTTGACTCTGGAACGAGTCATGGGACCTTCAGGAATGGCTAGAGCATCCTCACCGAGTGGTTGATGCATTGTGGCTTCATGTGGCTCATCTAGACCCTCCTTGTCCTCCTTAGTGATCCGGTCCATGATCACATCATATGCACTCTTAAAGGTTGCTTGCTTGGTGCTTTCCAGGATCACATCAGAATGAATCAAGATGGTAAGAATCTTTATTTGGACTCATAAAACAGTGGATAATCACCCTGAAGTTAAATCAATATCATTGGAGTTATGATGAAGAAGTTATCCCACTTTTAACCGAAGTGATTCCAGTTTGCCCTGTTTGGAGGTTGGCAATTTCTTCTTGATACTAATAAAACCATAATGAATCAAGATGTAAGAATCTTGATTTGGACTCATAAATCAGTGTAGAATAATCCTGAAGTTGAATCAAGATCATAGAGTTATGATGAAGAAGTTATCCCACTTTTAACCGAAGTGACTCCAGTTTACCCTGTTTGGAGATTTGGCAATTTCTTCTTGATTCTAATCAAACCAGAATGAATCAAGATGTAAGAAGCTTTATTTGGACTCATAAATCAGTGGATAATCACCCAGAAGTTAAATCAATATCATTGGAGTTATGATGAAGAAGTTATCCCACTTTTAAACCGAAATGATTCCAGTTTGCCATGTTTGGAGATTTGGCAATTTCTTCTTGATTCTAATCAAACCAGAATAAATCAAGATGTAAGAAGCTTTATTGGACTCATAACTCAGTGGATAATCACCCTGAAGTTAAATCAATATCATTGGAGTTATGATGAATAAGTTATCCCACTTTTAACCGAAGTGATTCCAGTTTGCCCTGTTTGGAGATTTGGCAATTTCGTCTTGATTCTAATCAAACCAGAATGAATCAAGATGTAAGAATCTTTATTTGGACTCATAAATCAGTGGATAATCATCCTGAAGTGGAATCAATATCATTGGAGTTATGATGAAGAAGTTATCCCAGTTTTAACCGAAGTGATTCTAGTTTACCCTATTTGGAGATTTGGAAATTTCTTCTTGATTCTAAGCAAACCAAAATGAATCAAGATGTAAGAAGCTTTATTTGGACTCATAAATCAGTGTAGAATCACCCTGAAGTTGAATCAATTCATAGGAGTTATGATGAAGATGTTATACCACTTTTACCGAAGTGACTCCAGTTTACCCTATTGGAGATTTGGCAATTTATTCTTGATACTAATAAAACCATAATGAATCACGATGTAAGAAGATTTGATTTGGACTCATTAATCAGTGTAGAATCCCCCTGGAGTTGAATCAATATCATTGGAGTTATGATGAAGAAGTTATCCCACTTTTAACCGAAGTGATTGCAGTTTGCCTGTTTGGAGAGTTGGCAATTTCTTCTTTGATACTAATAAACCATAATGAATCAAGATGTAAGAATATTTATTTGGACTCATAAATCAGTGTAGAATCATCCTGAAGTTGAATCAAGATCATAGGAGTTATGATGAAGAAGTTATCCCACTTTAACCGAAGTGACTCCAGTTTACCCCTGTTTGGAGATTTGGCAATTTCTTCTTGATTCTAATCAAACCAGAATGAATCAAGATGTAAGAATCTTTATTTGGACTCATAAATCAGTGTAGAATCATCCTGAAGTTGAATCAAGATCATAGGAGTTATGATGAAGAAGTTATCCCACTTTTAACCGAAGTGACTCCAGTTTACCCTGTTTGGTAGATTTGGCAATTTCTTCATGATTCTAATCAAACCAGAATGAATCAAGATGTAAGAATCTTTATTTGGACTCATAAAACAGTGGATAATCACCCTGAAGTTAAATCAATATCATTGGAGTTATGATGAAGAAGTTATCCCACTTTAACCGAAGTGATTCCAGTTTGCCCTGTTTGGAGAGTTGGCAATTTCTTCTTGATACTAATAAAACCATAATGAATCAAGATGTAAGAATCTTGATTTGGACTCATAAATCAGTGTAGAATAATCCTGAAGTTGAATCAAGATCATAGGAGTTATGATGAAGAAGTTATCCCACTTTTAACCGAAGTGACTCCAGTTTACCCTGTTTGGAGATTTGGCAATTTCTCTTGATTCTAATCAAACCAGAATGAATCAAGATGTAAGAAGCTTTATTTGGACTCATAAATCAGTGGATAATCACCCAGAAGTTAAATCAATATCATTGGAGTTATGATGAAGAAGTTATCCCACTTTTAACCGAAATGATTCCAGTTTGCCCTGTTGGAATTTGGCAATTTCTTCTTGATTCTAATCAAACCAGAATAAATCAAGATGTAAGAAGCTTATTTGGACTCATAAATCAGTGGATAATCACCCTGAAGTTAAATCAATATCATTGGAGTTATGATGAATAAGTTATCCCACTTTTAACCGAAGTGATTCCAGTTTGCCCTGTTTGGAGATTTGGCAATTTCTTTCTTGATTCTAATCAAACCAGAATGAATCAAGATGTAAGAATTTTATTTGGACTCATAAATCAGTTGGTAATCATTCCTGAAGTTGGAATCAATATCATTGGAGTTATGATGAAGAAGTTATCCACTTTTAACCGAAGTCTCCAGTTTACCTGTTTGGAGATTTGGCAATTTCTTCTTGATTCTAATCAAACCTGAATGAATCAAGATGTAAGAATCTTTATTTGGACTCATAAATCAGTGTAGAATCATCCTGGAGTTGAATCAAGATCATAGGAGTTATGATGAAAGTTATCCCACTTTTACCGAAGTGACTCCAGTTTACCCTGTTGGAAATTTGGCAATTTCCTTGATTCTAATCAAACCAGAATGAATCAAGATGTAAGAAGCTTTATTTGGACTCATAAATCAGTGTAGAATCACCCTGAGTTTGAATCAATATCATAGGAGTTATGATGAAGAAGTTATCCCACTTTTAACCGAAGTGATTCCAGTTTACCCTGTTTGGAGATTGGCAATTTCTTCTTGATTCTAATCAAAACCAGAATGAATCAAGATGTAAGAAGCTTTATTGGACTCATAAATCAGTGATAGAATCACCCTGAAGTTGAATCAATATCATAGGAGTTATGATGAAGAAGTTATCCCACTTTTAACCGAAGTGACTCCAGTTTACCCTGTTTGGAGATTTGGCAATTTTCTTCTTGATTCTAATCAAAACCAGAATGAATCACGATGTAAGAAGCTTGATTGGACTCATAAATCAGTGTAGAATCCCCTGAAGTTGAATCAATATCATTGGAGTTATGATGAAGAAGTTATCCACTTTTAACCGAAGTGATTCCAGTTTACCCTGTTGGAGATTTGGCAATTTCTTCTTGATTCTAATCAAACCAGAATGAATCAAGATGTAAGAAGCTTGATTTGGACTCATAAATCAGTGTAGAATCACCCTGAAGTTTAATCAAGCATCATAGGAGTTATGATGTAAGAATGTTATCTGCTCCATCTTTGGTTTCTAATAAAGCACCGGCGAAGTGATCTCAGTTTACCCAGCTTCTCTCCTGTTGGAGAATTTCGCGAGCAGATTTATATTACCCTTGAATCTTACTGTAGAGTACTAATAAAACCTTAGATATGAATGATCACGAAGTTACGTATGAGCTTCTGATTTGGACTCATATAGTATCCAATAGTGTATGAATCTTTAATTGATCATCCATGAGTTCGAACCAAGTATGCGATATGTAGGATTGTTACGTCTGAAGCAATGTCTTTATCCACTTGTTTAACCTGAGTAGATACTACTATTAGCTTTCTTACTCTCGGTCCTGTGGAGATTGGCAATATTCTCTCTGAATCTTCAGGAGATTCTAAACCAGAATGAATCAAGATATAGAGCAGATCTTTCGATCTAATGGTCTACTCACTATGAATATAACTAGGGATGTAGCATACTTACGCGATCCGGAAGTTGGATCATAAGATCATAAGAGTGAATAGATTTATGCATGGAAGTTACATGTTATCCCACTATTTTAACCGAATGTGCTACTGACCTCACGTTTTGATTTATACATCCCCTCATACTTCAGTTCTTCTCATTGAGAGACTTTGTTAGATTTTCAATTATCTTCTTGATTCTAATTTCCACAAACCAGATACTGAAGCTGATGCTGTCCCCTAGGATGCTTCTTTGGCGTTGATGGGAATAATATGGATCAGATCTCTGTATATTGCTAAGACACGATCATCGAGTACTCATGGTCACTATCTATCATATGGCGTTAGTGGATTGAATGTGACTATCACAAGAAAGGGGATGGAGAGATTTTGACTCTCTAGATGACTATCTCCTGAGATAGAACACATAACCTTGGATATGACACACTACAACCAAATTAGTACACACTTATGCAGCTCGTTGAGATATACTACACGACTCGAGATACTACTCGACTACCTTCAATCATAATTCACGAGAGTGAGAGTACCGGTCTAAGGAGAATAAGATAACTCTGATAAATCTTAACACAGCTAGGATGAGTGTGAGCGAAAGAGGGTGTTAGACGAGCCCTTTAACATAACTGATTAAACGTACACGCAAGAGACAAACCTCTACCAGAGGTTTCGACAATAGATTAAGAAGGAAACTTAGAGCCCTTTAACTTACATAGTGAAGCTTTATTCTCTGGATATTATGTGATATGATAAATAAAGAATAATAGTTGTAACTTCTATTAGTCTTGGACGAAGATAGGACTTAGTGATGTGTACGACAAGTTGTGGCCTCGTTAAAAACCTTCCTCCTGGAAAATCCTCGTGACAAAACTCAAAAGCAAGGAAAAGAGGCCACGCACCCATGTCTTGCCTAGACACTACTCAGTCTTGATGTAGAGATGGCTTGATAATGTGATCAAGGCATCTCGGATCAGACCTTGTCCAGACTTTGTTGTTGTGGATGTGAAGTGAGTAATCCATACATGTACATCTCTTTAGCTCTTGACTCTGGAACGAGTCATGGGACTTCAGGATATGGCTTAGAGGCTCATCACCAGAATAATGATTGGTTAATTGCAATGTGGCTATCATGTGGCTCATCTAGACTCTCCTTGTTCTCCTTAGTAATCCGGTCCATGATCACATCAAATGCGCTCTTATATGTTGCATCCTCAGCTACAAGCTCTTCAGGTCATGCTCCATCTGCCTGTGCTTTCATGCACGTCACTTTGTTGTTGTGGATGTGAATGTGAGTAATCTCAGCGACCGTTTCTCTGGTGTGTGAGCGTCTTGACTCGGGAGTGGAACGAGTCATGGGACCTTCCAGGTATGGCTATGAGCATGCATCACCAAGTTGTTGTGCAATGTGGCTTCATGTGGACTCATCTAGCTCTCCTTGTTCTCCTTAGTGACCCGGTCCATGATCACATCAATGCACTCTAAAAGTGTTGCATCTCAGGCTATAAGCGTCTTCAGGTTCATGCTTCCATTCTTTGGTGCTTTCCATGATCACATCATCCCCTCCTCTTCAAAAAATTTGTCCTC